>VNJO01006669.1:0-27317 GCA_008042535.1 Drosophila tani | reverse complement strand
GGAGGTGGAGGCGGAGGCGGAGACGGAGGCGACAGGGTCTCCAAATTGGGTTGCTGTTTCATACGAAGCTGTTCATCCAAACTTTAGTCCTATCCGCACACACACACGGCGAACTTTGCCGAAGTATCTACGTATCTGCAAGTTGCAATCTTGCTGCCAGCCAAAAGTTGCCAACCAGCCACTCATTTGATATTGAAAGTGAAAGAGCATATTTAAATACGTAAACTACGGCGGGTATGGAGACGGAGCAGGAGCCGGAGACCGGAGACTGTGACTGTGCATTCAGCCCTACATGCTAGCTTAATTTGTGTTGACAACGCCGAAAAAGAGGCAGCAGGAGAGCAGAGAGCAGGCGGCGGGAGGAGCAATAGAAGCAGCTATGGAAGCGCGCTTTGTAAATTTTCAAGATTTGGGTTAGAGATATTTACACACTCAGACGAGCACACAAACTGCATGTCCTCAAAATAGATGGAAGCCGGAGCTGGTGAGCTGGTGAGCTGGCATGTTCTTATTAAGATAACCCTGCCTGATATAACCGGAGATGCACTCTACCTCCAACCAGCGTCTATATATCAATCTCTGTCCCTTTCGCCACTTGGAGGTCACCGCAGCGTCAAAGTTTGTTTGGTCCAGTTCTGCTCTTTCAGATTTTGTGGAGCAGTGCATTTGTCCCCAAGCAATTGACTTTGAAGTCGACATACTTGAAGGGATTTCAATTAGGAAAAGTAAAGTATCGGTGTCCTCAAACCGGAGGGTTCGCTTATGGCTTACACGTGCGAAAAAATGGCTGTTTACAGGGAATTGAAGTTTTCTTTTAAAGATAAAAGCTTCAGGCATAGTCATGTTTTTTGAAACTAAGATTTCAAACATGTTTTATTGTATTTTTGCTAAATTACAATTAATAAAATGTTTTTCTTTTCAACTTTACATGAGTGTATTCTGCATTTGTTTGTCTTCGCCATCTTGTTAAGTGTGCCCGTTCGCCTCGTGTTGCTGAAATACCCTAAAGCTTACAGAATATTATACAATGTACTTATAATTATAATTAAATACTTATTAATATAATCGTCAACCAGATAAAAGAAAGAACACAAAAATCGTCAATTATAGTGCGTCTTAGTTAAATTCCCTCAATTGTGTCATGGAAAAATACCGAAAAAGCTACATATATTCTATTGATCGAGGTGGTCACACTAGAACATCCTGTCACGTGCTTTCGAATGTTTATTTTTTCCAAGCAATATGAATCTGGAGGAACTTGTAAAAAAGGCTGAACGCCTCGCGAGGGAGACCGCGGAAGACGCAGAGCTGCCGCGCGAGGAGCGCACCTTGAAGCAGGTGCTGGAGGCCGTCCAGGCGATGCACGCGCGTGTCACCGAATCCGGCAACAAAGATCGGGAGGCCCACGTACTGCTTGGCTCCAAGGGCGTGGACCTAACCAAGCTGACCAAGAAGCTGGACGAGCTCAGCTTAAAGTCCTTTGAGCCACTGCAAACCGAGGCGAACTGGGATATCAAGGGATTTCTCAAGAACGAAAGGGAGAACGCCATCATGAACGTTATCCAAGAGACCAAGTCCGATGTTTACGGGTCCGTGGAGCGTCGCAAGTTGCAGTGTGTCTACTCGGAGTGGGAGCTGGAGAAGGAATCGCTGCTCAACGCGATGGTGGGTCCTAGCCAGGAGGACTTCCCCGAAGCGCATGGCCACGGGGTGGCAACGGAGCTGACCGGCGCACCCGCTCCATGCCGGAAAGGAATTGAGATTCTCTATGGGCAGGAGATTTGCTCCTACACCCAGGCCGAAAAGGAGACCACCTTGATGGCCCGCCTAGCTGACCTGCCCTTCGACGATTCGCTCGTCAGCGACATGTGGCGGGTGCTGAGATTCATAACCAATATCCCCTTACATCATTACCCGACGGATCGGCAGCTCTTCGAGCGGGCACGTAGTTACCTGGAGCGCCTTTACAAGGACCACATGGTAGCGTTCACCGAGAGAAACCTGGCGATCGCAAAGCGTGGCGGCATTCCCAACGTCTACAACCTGGTGCTCTCGTACGTCAATGTGAACTTCCAGGCGAACCATTCCCTGGTGGGCCTGCAGAACGTGGTGAACGGCAGGCCGCTGTGGCCACTGGTCTTCCTCAGCCTGCGGTGTGGCGACAAGGTTGCGGCTGCACAGTTCCTCAAGGAATCGGGCACTTGCCCCGATCTTCTCAAGCTCTTGACGCCGCAGCGGAAGGGCGACTCGGAAGCTGCTATTGTGAAGCTCAAGAGACAGCTAACGCTGGAGTACAAGGACAGGCTGCGCAACTGCAGCGATCCGTACAAGAAGGCGGTCTACGCCACCTTGCTGGGCTGCGATCCGCACGAGGAGCACGCGGAGGTGAATCGGAACCCCGACGACTTCCTGTGGATGCAGTTCAACATTGTGCAGGGTCAGGTGAAGGGGGATTGCAACACTGATCTCCTGACCTACAACGCCCTGCAGTCACTCATCCTGGAGAAGTACGGGGAGCGCCAGAAGACGCCGCAGTACTTCCAGGTCCTGGTCCTCACCGGCCAATTTGAGCACGCCATCGAACTCCTGACCCGCACTGAGGCCAACCGCCTGCACGCCGTCCACATGGCCCTAGCCCTGAGCGAGCTGAGAATGCTTGAAACACCCACTTGCCTCCAACAGCGAATGCTCAGCTCCGAGCCGGGGGACTTGCCACCGTTGAAGCGCCTCAACCTGGTGCGTCTGGTCGTCATGTACGCCAAGGGCTTCGAGCAGTCGGACACCGCCCGGGCCCTGCAGTACTACTACCTCCTGCGCCGCTTTAAGGCCAAGGATGGCCACAACGCCATGGTTATCTGCCTCCTTGATCTGATTGTGGACAATTGCGACGGTAAGACTTTGGAGCTGATCTTCGGGGTGGAGGATGAGGCCAACTCCCGCCAGTTCTTTGGCGGCTTCCTGGACAAGTTCAACTGTGGGTGTGACAAGAACTCTCTGGCCGTCCTGGCGGGCGATGAGCTGGCCAAGCGCACCAACTACGAGGCGGCCATCAAACTCTACTTCATAGCCGGGCACCTGGAGAGGGCGATGTGCCTGGTGAATAACCTGCTGTCCCAGGTGCTTCACCAGGATAGGCGAAAGGGAAGCCTGCGGCTGCGGCTGGCTGAGATTATTGAGCGCTTGGATTCAGTGTTTACGGACCGGAATCCGACTGTAGGGGCCAATGTGATGCTCACGTACAAGTTGCTGTCGCAGCTGATGAGGTTTTTCGATTACTTTCACACGGGCAGAATGGACTTGGCCACGGAAATCCTGGAGAACAATCGGGTAGTACCTTCTAGTAGCAAGGAAGTGGACAAGTGTATGGCCAATCTAAAGAGCATGGGCCCGGAGATCATGAAGGTGCTGCCCAAAGTTCTGCTGGCCGGAATGGAGATAGTGTACAAGGAATACGTGAACTTGAAGGCAGCTAAAGGTGACCAAACTGAGTGCGTCCTGAAGCATCTGCGGGGCAGGGCCAAGGCAATTACTTACATGGGAGGCTGTTACCCCAACCTGGCGGTGGACATAAGCCAGCGACTTGTCCAGCTGGAGAACCAGATGATTTAACTGTAACTGTAATGCCTTGACATAGCGATCACTGCTAATTATTTGCATGTGTAATTTCCTACTAACTTTATCAGCTTTTTACCAATAAATAAATAACAAACACTCCATAATTAATACATTTATTTGCCTTATTTATTCCGAGTGTATTACCCACTGACTTCCATTGAAAATTCTTCCAGCCTTGGGCGAGTGCGCTTAAAACGCGTGCTCGGACTGACAAAAACCCACGGCAAACCACACAAAACAAGGTGACTTGGCAAAGTTTCCCAGCCTTTCGGCTAAATACCACCGCCAAAGCCATGGCCAACGCCACCTCATTAATTTTTGAGCAGCTTAGGCTTTTGGCCCTCAAAAAGTTGCCAAACTTAAGATAAATGCTGAAAAGCCTGAAAGGCTCTCGGACCTGCTTCAAAGTGGCATCCTCGGCCGGGTTAGCTTGTCATCGCGGTAATCAATAATTCAGCGACCGCCTCGACGACAATAAATTCAATTAAAAGAGCCCAAAGGTGGACCCTCCTTCATTGGCAGGTGACAAATGGCAAACTAAAAGCAAAAACATCCGCTAATCCCTCTTTGATTGCTCAGCCCGGGCACGTAATTTCAATTTGAGCCTCTCGCTCCGGTCCAGTTCGCTTTGTTTTACAAGCCGCCAATGATTTCAGCACACAACGAGCCGGGCCGAAGCGCTTTTTTGTCTCGGCGGTTGGTAATTTTATTTGCAGCTTTTTGCATTAAGTGCACACAACGTTTATTAATTATTCAGGGGCACAACATGGAACAAGCCAGTGGCTCTCCTGCCCCGGCTTGTTCTGTTCCTCGGGCTACCATTGCATAATTGAATATTATGATTGTTATTTTCACTTGCTGCCTGTCGGATTGCCTGTTATCTTAGCGTTTCCCGCCCGCTCCTTTCCGCCGGAGCTCAGCATACTTAATAGCATTTTGCCGGACTCTCAGCCGGAATCGGAATCTCAGCCGGAGCCCTGGCCCCTTGGGCATGTTTCGCCTGCCGTTTACGTCTTCAACCGCCGCTCACCTGTAATTGGAGGCACTAATCTGAAGAACTCTGGCATTTCATTGGCATTTTGGCACTTTCAGGGGTTCATTAAAATTATATCTAGGGGGATGTTTTATATACTGAAAGGGGGTTTTAAATTATTACTAAAATAATAAGCAGTTACATTATAAGGTTTTTAAATAGTCTTGCTTCATCTGTTCCCATTTCCTGACTAACCCAAATAGTACCTGATCTTTAATTTAAAATTTCTTATTAGTTTTTCCTTTTGTTCCCGAATATAAAGTGAACTTCACTAAACAAGTCCAGAGCATTCCTCTTTGGCCTCTAGAAACCATTCGAAAAATGTTGCTAAATTCGACTGGCTTAATGTAATTACATGTTGCTTTGGCCCATTGCCTGAAGAGTTGCTTTGGCGGTTCCTCTTTCCGCGCTCGCCCAATGAAATTTGCATGTTTTTGCCCACTTTCGGGCACTAGACAACTTTTCCTGCCAGCATTTACAGCTGCAACAGCTGAAAATAAATATTTAAACAATAACAGCAACTTTGCATGTTCTACAATTGCTGCAACAACAATGGAATGGGAATGGGGATGGAATGGGGGCCAGACAAAGTCCTGCGTCCGAAATAATAAAGTTTTACGGCTGAAAATTACTCAATTCCCGTTGCCCGAAAAAGTTAACTTAATTTTTCGTAGTTGCCTTTTGTGCGAAAACTTTGCAAAGAGGTGAGGCAGTATCCACGCAAGCAACAGCAACACCAACAAGGCAAAACGTTTTGCAACACTTCGGTCGGAAGGAGGAACGAGTCCTGGAACTCGGAACTGACTTCATCCCATTGATTGCACGTCCCCGAAAGCTGATGTCCCTTTTTTTCCCTCCATCTCCATCTCTACCTCCCTTCACTGTTGTTACGCGGATGCATAAAATGCGTTTGCATTCACAAGGAGCTGGGGACAGGGACCGAGACCGGGACAGTGTTGGAAAGTGCCCTCGAAAAAAAACAAGTAAGAAAGAAAAAATAATGACCGAAAATAATTGAATTTTCGCATTCATTCGCGAGCTGCAATTACTTGGGGGAACACAGCTTTCCACTCCCTGCCTCTGCCTCTGTCTTGTTATTGTTTGCTCTTGCCTTGCTTTTCGGTCCACAAATTGAGTCCTCCCGACTATTTTTCTTTCCTGATGATGATGTTGTTGTTGTTGTCTTTTCACGCATGGCTTTTCCAAGGATTGGAGTTGTTTGGAGAAGAAATACTCAAACGATTCCAATAACTCTGGGTCTGATTTCCCATTCCTTTGGCTTGCCTCAACTGCGGGCAATTGAAAACCCATTTCTATTTGGCGCCCCCGGGTTCACGGCGTGGAAATCAAATTAAAAGTCGCACCAATGACCAAAGCACTGACCTTGGGGGCACCTCGTCGACAGCCATCCACCTGGGATCTGGGATCGGGTCCCCGGGGGTAAAATGCTGGCACACGGTTCACTGACTGCAAATCAAAATAGAATTTAAATCCTTTGAGAGCCGCGTGAATGGGGAACGGGATGCTCTGGGTAAAGGGCTCATGCAAAAATCATTTTTGGCTGTCAAATAAATTACACTTTTTCCCGGGGTTCGCCAAAGGAAGGAGCGGAGGTCCTGGGCTCGACAAAATGGCGTTGAACGCATAATTTGGCAGGCAGGCAGGCAACCCTGCCGCCGCACTTGCTTTAATTGATTTTACAGTTAGTCGCCCAGGTCCCAGGGGTTTTTCTGGTTATAAATTTGCGAGTGTCGAACGGAACGGAGTTCTTCGATTTGTTTTTGTTTGTGTCTGCCCCCTTGCAACACTCATTTGCACTTAACACTTTCGACCATTTTGTTTGCCAGGGTCGCCATTGCGGCCCAAGTTTATTTGGCCGTCCGCCACCCCTGACGGCGTCGCAGTCTCTATCTCAGGGCAATGATGGGGAAAATTGCAAAATTTCGAGCCTCTCTCGATAATTAAATATGCTCTGCAACAGTAGCAACGGTGGCAACCCTGGGGTTTGAGGCAGGGACTGCGGCTGAGAGGGCTGAAAGGGTTGGCACATGTGTCTAATTGGATTGTCGCAGTGTTGGCCAACATCGTCAGGCCTTAGCATCTCACCGAGATAATCCCCGACTCTGTGTCTCGGCATTGGGCCCACATAAGTTCCACAAAATTCGCTTTGGCGCAAACTTTTTAATGAAGTTTCAGCGTTCTTGGGCCAACTTTTCCTTTGGCCCCTCGACATGTTGTCCTCTATTTATTTTGATTTTTCCCACACCACGCTCACCGCTCGCTCCTCCAGAGGTGCAGATCGGTCTTGAGGGTGCCTGGGTTTTAGGGGGTCTTAGGGCGTTGAGGCGAACGTGGCTGCTGTGGCAGTAAGTGGCACATTTGTCGGGTGATACGCTTTTAATTAGTGGCGATGGCGATGGCAATGGCGGTAACGGCGGCACTAAACTTTTCCGCCCTGCCTTTAATTGCAGCTGATGCGAGGCGAAACAAACTTGGCACCGGAGTACAGTTGCGCCGGAATTGGCTTAGCATGTGCGAAGTGCGACGCAGCCCCCGGCTTACAGAAGTTTGCTTAGGGAATCTCGGTGCAGAAAGTTCCCTGGGGGCTGGCTGACTGGCTAACGAGCCAAGGCTGCGGCAATGCCAGCGCCAACTGGGAATCAGATTCACAAAAGTTTCCAATAGCAATTCTGCGGGACTAATCCAGCTCGTTTCTCATTGCTGCAGTCTTGGAGGAGTTGCCAGAAAATTTTTAAAAATTTCTAAAGCACTTGATAAGCTTTCTTATAAAAATTTTCTAGCTGATTCAAGAAGGTTTATAATTATTTGAATTGAAAAGAAACATAATACTAATAATAATGCTTAACTTTTATTTGTTATTTCCAGGCGCTCCTACAGCAATGGCCCTGAATGCCACGCCCGTAGCCTATCCAGGATCACCGCTTCACCTCAATGTTGAGTTTTGTGCCAATCCTCCAGCTCATGCCGCTCGCTGGCTGCACGGCGATCGGGTCTTCACGCCTGGGAATCAGTATGGCAGTACTGTGCTGGCCTACTCGGTGAAGGTGAGTGATCACCTTAGTGTGACCCTGACCCACTGATGCTAAAACTGGGTTTCCTCTCTCTTTGTAGGATCTGCCCACGCCCTTCTGCAAGGAGGCGCGGCTGACGTACGTCAGCATGCATGAGCGGGTTCCCAGGACCTTCTACTTCATCGTCTCGTCCCCCGGCGGCGTGGCCGAGGCCGTGTTCAACGTGAACTTCACGAAGCGCCATCGACAGCTGTCCAATGCCATCGACGACGACGAGGAGGAGGAGCTCAACCGGCCGGAGCAGATACACTTTCCGGTGTTTAACAGCATCGCCGCCAGCGGGCCCATGGTTCCGTCTCTGATTCTGGCCCTGGCCCTTAGTTTCGGCATCCGCCATTAGGTTTAAGTCGGTTAGGTCATTCGTGTGACTGAGAGCGTTGAGTGTGAATGGGAAACGGAGTGAATGATTTCTTAGGGAGTGCCACCACAACACATGTTCTATGTAATCTAACCCCCTTGGCTAAGCATATGTATGGACTTACCCAGTTACTCGACATTACCACGTGGACTATGCGACACAACTACTACTCTATATAGCTATATGTATGTGTATCTGTAACCGATTTAGCCAAGCATCAAAATTGCCCTAGGCTAAGACCCCCGACAAGGCCGATCGGAACTCTCAAACACCGCCCCTTCCAGATTCACGGAGGGGGAACCACTCTTTGTCCCTAAGCTATTCCAATATTTTTACTGTAACCCCTAGATTTAACTGTAACTTTAACGGTGACTGTGACTGTAACTGTTACTGTTACGAAAGCTGTAATGGTGGCTGTAACAGCAACAGTAACCGTGACCGTAACTGTAACCCTATCGCTGTATGTCAATGTGTATGTGTGTGCGCTTAAACTTAAATGCCAAAAAACATGAGAAAAACATGAGGAAAAGTTTACAATTCTTTTGGAAATACATTGTTAAAAGTTGATTATTACGAATACTTTAAGTTCCTTTTCGATAATGAAGAGATCGATCTCTCGCTCGATATCGAGATAAGCGACTGATTTTGTTAAATATTTTGAAAATGTTTAGAACTAAAAGCACGAGAGCAGAGAAGGAGAGAACCTATAGTTTAAAATTGTAAATGAGGAAGCGAGAGAGACGGAGAAGTAACACTTACCAGGCACGAACAAATTCCTTCCATTTGAAAAGTTTGCCCCCGAGCAAATAAACTGTAAGATATTTTGGAAAATGAAATTAAGCGAATGATCAAAAGAGTCTAAATATAATCGAGTTGCGTTCTATTATACGAATTAAACCGCACATTATAGTTTCTTATGGTTTTCCAATCGTTTGAACGGACCAAAAGCAAATCGTTTCACCTTACTACACGGATATTTTTGTAACACGAACTAAATATCATTAAATAGTCCCCAATAAATAATAAATAAATGAGAGACCCTCCACATAAGCGATAATTGTACATAAGTGTTCAAGTAGCGAATTGCTCAACCCAGAGGGGAAAATAATATTAAAAGTGTTAAATGTTGTTTGAAACCACATAGGAAGCGCCCATTAAGTGTCATAAGTAGCAGTTCCAAGTGAAAATTAAGCCATTATGAATGTAATATAACAGTCCAGAGCCACTTGAGTATTTGATTCGACAGCTATTGTAAGATATTTCAGTTATTTCAGTTAAAGGATGAGCATGCTAAACGATTTTTTGTACAAAGCCCAAGCTTTTGTAATTTATTTCATAGTCGATCTAAGCTACGAATTACACTATATCCTATGCGCAATACGTATAAATACATATATATATCCGTAGGCTAAGAGATCAGTGTAAAAACAAGAAATACTTAGAAGAACCTAACGCCAATTTAAGCCACACAGCGCGAAGAATTCCAAGAATTCTGGCAAGGAGATCACACAGAGAGCATTGTAAATCGATAAGTTTCAATTGAGTACTAATTAGTCCCCAATACGAATACACATATGATGTATAGTTCAGTTTAGTGATTTCTCACTCCTTGCGTTTATTGTCAGCTAGAATTTGCGAACAATTTGTATGAACAAAGCAAGCAAACAAACACGTCGTCATGTTAACTAACAAAAATAAATTACTAAACAATTGAATGGTCAAGTGCGTACCGTATTTATGATTCATTGCGTTGGTAATATTTACAAGATATTATTTATAACGAAAGAGAAGCCAACAAGCAACAAACAACAAACAAAAACAACAAACGTATATAACTAAAGAAAATATTAGCTCCTAAGTGCAACACAAACCGAATGTGGCAAATTAATTTTAAACCAATGAGTAATTACGATATGAGAGACAGGACAACGTTCATCTGTAGTGCAAAATGTTGGAGGACACACTAATAACCCATACAATTACGATAACGAATACAAATACCAGAATACAAATACAAATACAATACGTGTTACAATAAGCAGAAACGGTTTACATATATAAGTCATAGGCCCAAGAGAAATGTAAGCAACCACCACCAACAACCACAAGAAACACTTTTAGCCGTAAACGCAGCCTCGGAGCTGGCCAAAACTTCAGCTTCAGCTCCAGCTTCGGCTACAGCTGAGAAGAGGAGCGGAACTGAAAGTCTGGAGACGAGAACAGAATCAAAAACTAACTCTTAAGCGACCCCGTTCACTGCCCCAGCAATGCAATAACTCCGAATTCCTGGCAAAGGGTCAGCAAGCAAACTGTTACATTTAAGCCAACAAGCCAAGTGGCCAGTAGTGGCCCGTTGTGGCCAGGTGCGGGGGCATGGAGGTCGAGCAAATTTACAAGTTTAAGTGACAAAGCAACAAAACAAAATAGCCAATTTAGCATAAAGTAAAGACAAAAGCCAGGAGAATGCAAATAAAAGTGCAGATAAAAATGAATACCGAGGGAGGAGCGGCAACCAACAAAGACACAACAAGAAACACACACACACAACACAACACACAGAAATGAAAATGAAAATGAACATGGAATAAAATTTAAAAGCTGAGAAATGCAACAAAAAGAAAATCTCTTTAACTGGGCGGGTGGTCCCCAGCCAAGGGTTGGGAAAGCCGAGAGGCGGAACGCGGAAAGCGGAAAGCGGAAAGGCGGGGAAATATTCCAGAGGAGGCGGCGCAGCACACAGACAATCAATCAGCAGCCAGGGACGCCCGTCATTAAGCTGCAATGTGGAAAATCGCTGAGGAAAAACAACCAGCAGATACTCTTAAGTGGCTAATGGGTGGAAAAAAGGCATTGCATTAACTGGCAGAGGGAAAATTAGCAACAAAAATTAATGGGTTGACTTAAAATGTACTTAAAGTTGTAAGTTTTATGTAAGTTTGAACCACAAATGCTTAGTTGTGAGGCGTTATGCTTACGCCTTTTGTTAATTAGCTAAGGAGTAACGACTGTATAGATTTGTACATATTTATTTTAAAGCTGACTCCCCAGAATACTTTCCATTCCGCACATTTGCTTCCTTTGTGAGAGTATGCCGGGCACTTGGCAAGCCGAACCCCGACCTGCTGGGAATACCAATGAAGCTCGCTGCCTATGGCTGGCATCCAGCATCGCTGTTGCACTCTCAGCTTGCAGCAGGAGCCGCAGTTGCAGTTTCAGTGGCACTTGCATCAATATCAATCAGAGGCCAACGAAAGGGAAAGGCCGCGACTGGGCGATTTCAGCTTTTGGGTGACCGCAGGCTCGGCTCGTTTTGCGTGAAGGAGATTCCGGTTTTCGGTGCATTGGCCCAATACCAGAAAGTTGCGTTGTCAACGTGGGGCGAGCGCGGCTCTTGTTTATTAGTTGGAAATCAAAAGTACATCGACACCGCAGGATTGCTGTGGCCACACTGTGTGTGGTGTGTGTGTGTGTGTGTGTGTCTGGACCTGCGGAGCTGGCTGCTACACTTTTTGGCCTAAAGAGTTGTCGGGCAACCTGTTTGGCCAACCTGAGTGCCATGTGCCGGCCACAATCATCGATAACCTGGCCGGTTTCGGGGCGCTAATGACAGTGAAATGCCTCCGATTTGCCGCGGCGCCAACGAGATTACGGCGAATTCGAGCGGGGGCGTACGGTACAGTAAGGCTAATGGTTGCATTAACACAGGGGCACCGAGAGAAATAGGTAAGAGAATCGGGAGATGAACAGGAATTTTCTATGATTTGTTAAAAGATTTTTTCTAAGGTTTTTGTGAAGTATAGAAAACCTAAAATATTCTTTAGGTGGTAAGGAATAAATTTCTATAGCTTTCATGTTTATAAAACATAATACAAATATTTATAATTTAACTTTATAAGCAAGCCATTAATTCGTAAAAAGCAGAGTAAGATTATATAAACAACTATTATATTTTATGGCACTTTAAAGGCAACCCAAATGTATCTTTTTATACCAAAAAATATCTGCACTCTCTTCTCCTTGTACCGATCTTCACCCCATGATTTACACACATAAATAGCAGTTCTTGCAGTGTAATTTATCAATCAAAATTCCCGAGCAGTGATCGAGTGGAATAAACTTGTAATGTTCGCCAGTAATGACAGTGACCAGCGACTGTGTGTTGGAGGCTGCGGCTAATGTCGACGCACGCGCCACAGCGAAAGGTGCCCCAACTAATGGGCATCGTGTCTCCTCTGTACAGACCCGATCCCCGGCCATCCACTGCAGATATCCGGAATCACCAATTGGCATTACTGTGCGCATTTCGTTTTAATTGTTGCCGCGGCCAAAGTCACAAATACGAGTGTGAACAGCCCGAAACCGGCTCCGAAAACCGCCAATTGCAGCCACCGCCCCGCGATATATCGACATGTTTCAATTTGCTTATGATAGGCGCCACCGTCGAGGAACCGAAATCCAGAGCGAGATCCAGTCGGTGGCCATAAAATAACGCAGTCGAGAAATGGGCGCGACCAGGGATAAGTTTATGTATGGCCCGATAAGTGGTCTCTTGCTGGGAATGCCTTTTTGCACTCTTAAAAAAGATAACTCACCTGGAGAAATCTCCTAATTGGGCATTAGGGGAAGTGCAGTGGCTCTACCTCATATCTTTGGCTATCAAATGGTTTTAAATATGGCCTTAAGAGCTTTCCAGAAGACAAAGATATACAAGCTTTATGCAAGTCATATTATCACTCCTGTCAAGTTGTCAAGCGACTATAAACGCGCTTAAAACGCTGACAATTAAAATCGTTTTCATTGCACATCGCTGGGCGCCAATACAACATCCCCATTCCCCCCACAATACGCTCGCTCGAAATTTCACAGTTCAATTAATGCATTTTAATTTTAACTTTATTTTCCAATTTACTTCACACAGTTAAAGCGGACGAAAGGAAAGCCAACACACAGCCAACACGGCCAACAACGCGCCGGCCAAAAGCGTGGCAAAAAATATGAATGAATGCGCGAAGAAAAAAGCAGATCAGCCTGAAAATTGTTAACGCAAAATTAAAAATTGTTTTTGATTGATTGTTGCATGAAATTGGCTTTTGGTCTGAGGCTTCACTGGACCGCTCCATCGCTCCACGGATCCACCGCGATTGGTCCCATTGATTGTAATTACCTTTTTCACTCATATTTCATTTGCCCTGCGCACTTAATTAGCCGCCTTTTCCGCCCGAATGCGCCTTTCGGGGCAGCACAATGGCTGAATATGAGCAGTTCCGCCAAATGAAATTAAGCGAATTGCTTTTAATAGATTTTTCCGCAATTTCTGCGATTTCTTTTTTCCTTTATTATTGTTCAATTTTCAATTTCAGCTGCGGTCAAGGCATCCGAAAGATTTCCTTTTGGAAATGCGGCAATGGAGCTGATTTTCCCAGCGACAAGTTGTTTTCCTTTCGCAGGCGGAAGGAAACTAGCCGGCGACTTCTGTTACACTTTTGCCAAATGCTGATCCGGCGAAAAATAGCCAAGTAAAAATTTGCGGGGATTCGAGGTGGTGGTCATGGCAATTTATGGCTCGCATTTCCCCCGACCGCTTGGATTTGCACCTGAGTCGCTTATGCAATCGCTTTTCATCATAATTGTCTCCGAGGTTTGGTGCGACCGGTGCGGAAAAGGCCGGAGGAAATGCCAACCGAAAAAGCGTCGATCTCGGCCCCAGTTCCAGTTTCCATTTTCCGAGCACAGAGCACTTGGTGAAAGTCAAAATGTGTGTGCATGAGGCATGCAACATGTCTTTAATAAGATGCAAACAGATAAAGAAGCTAACCGATTATGGATGCCATAAATCACACCCGAATGATCGCTGGATCTATATCTGCGCGGTAATGGAGGCATTAGCTTTAATAGAACGCCCGCTTTCCCCACATTTTGGGTGATATTTTTGAGATATTTGCAGAGTGCCATTAAAAGTTGATACCACGGGGGGAGAGCTCTCCCTGAAAATGAGTAATACTTTGTAAAAGAATTTTTCGTTAAACTTAAATAATTTGTTATTCCTATAAAATACTTTCAGATCTCTTTTCCTTTATTCAAAATTAACATAAATTATATTATCTTTATGTTTTCATAATGCCAATTTAAATAAAAATAATATAACTTTCCTGAGCGGTTTCTTTTCCATTTAATCAAACCAAAAACTCCACTCAATGCCGAATGCAGCTTAAATTTATTTCCATTTAAATTCATTCAATTCCTCAACTCAAATAATTTCGCCATAAAAATATATCTTCAAAGAGAAAAACGATATCATTAAATATGCAATAAATAAAATGAATTACCAAAGCATAAATAAAAAAGTCGCATTTTAATAAATCAGACAGGAATAAAAAAGCAAGTGCAAAACCGCATCCACATTAATCAATCAGCTGAAAACGTCAAACGCTCCACAACAACGCCGGACACTGGACCGCGAAGCGAATACCGCCTCATTAAAAATTAATGAAAATAGCAGCAGAAGCGTCGGAAAATGCAGGGAAACAATGCGTTCGTTCACAGGTGATCGAACCGAACCGGACTTCGACAGGTGTGTCGGGTAAATGCGATAATTGCAGCGAGCGTGTTATGAGGCTGAGGCTGAGACTGAGGCTGAGCCAAGGAAATGCCACAAGAAGCCAGGCCAGAGACATTTGTGTCAGGGCCTTAAGGGCTTTCTCTTGGCCCAGAGGGGGCCCGCAATCAGAGGGGCTTTGACCATATGCCTCTGTCATTGGCAAGAAAAACCAGTTGAGCAGTTTTCCCAAGCTTGCTGTTTTTTTTTCTGTATTTTTTTGGCAGGGTCAATGCTGCCTCCGCTCCGTAGAAAGCCATAAAAACAAAAATGTCACTGCCTTGGCGGAGCAAGCGGAGGCTCGGAGGCAGCGACTCTTGCGCAATCGCCGGCTGGACAAGTTTTATGCTACACTTTAAGGATCGCAGCACCAGAGGCAGCATCAGCAGCAACATCGGCGACGACAGCAACTTGCAACCCACGACGACTCCAGCGACTCCGACGACTCCAACTCCGACGAAAAGAAAACGAAATGCTCAGTGCAAGACGGTTTCACTTTCATTCGCAACGCGCACGCGCAGCTGGCAGGGTCGCAGAAAGCAGCGCCATCGCACCGAAAAAATATACTCATCGTGGAAAAATAATACACTCACTCACCCAACCCTTGTGCCATCGGAATACTCAGAGAATTACAATTGTTTTAATCGAATAGAAAAGTGATTATAAGTGCATTTTAATTGGGCGCGCAATCAATATAAATAATTGAGTGATTTCGCATCATCCCGTCGAAAATAAATAAGAGCCCACCACCCGTCGCGCAAATACTTAATGGATGCAGGTAAATGAATGGAAACAGTTTAAAAACCCATTTGGCAGTGCAAATTGTGAAAATTTAAATGTGAAAATTGCAAATTGCAAATCGAGTTAGGAACGTTTGTGATTTGACGCTGAACGAAGGACTAACTGCATTATTTTCGACAATTATAAGCTCGGACATCGAGCTCCTTCAAAACTGCAATCAAAAAGGATTTGCATAGGCCTCTGTGTGTGCAGCATTTAATTGCCGCCGTTCGAGATGGTTATCTGTGTACCCAATTAATGCCACAATTTCCCTACCCAAAGCTCCACTTTCTTGTGTTCGAGACCGGCTCAAAAGCACCCAAGGCCACTTAGCCATGAATATTGCAGGTGAAATATGTTTTGGCATGCATATTTAATGCCCATCAAAATACAGGCGGCGGCGTTGGCCAAACTATGTGAAAACCCGTACGAACCATTTTAAATGCCATCAATTTCAATTTTCCAAATTAAATGGCAGGAGACGCGGCTCCCGGGGAGGCTAATTAATAATTCATTACGTTGCCAGTAGCAATGACATAAGCCCAAAGCAAACGCCGAGGCCGAAGCCGAAGCGAACGCAAGCGCGGCGTCAAGTCAAGTTCAACAACTTTTCTAGGGAAAATCGGGAAAATCTCACTCTCGCAGCGAAAGAGAAAGAAAAACGCCAAAGTGCCAAGGCAGCCACTTAGGAAAAATCATCATCGAACGACGTATCGTATCGGCTGGAATCAAACAGCCCGACAAGTGAGTGGCCATAGTAGTCGGGCAGAGGAGAGGATTTGGGGTCCACTCGGTCTGCCTTTGGAGTGGGCCAAAACAGGCTTGACTGCTGCTGCTGCTCCTCCGAGTGCTTCGCTTGGAATTTGTCGTGCTTTGCGGGGTTATTCACACCACAACGCAGCACTCACTCCCCCCGCCTGCTAACTCTTTCTGCTTTTGGCCATTTCCGCAACAGCTCCATGATGTGGCCCCGCCACCGCCAACAACAACCACTGCTAGCGACAGCGGCGACGCTCAGCTGTCTGCTGGCCATCATCCTCGTGCAGCCGGCCCTCTCATCGGAACAGGCCACCACTCCCCCTGCGGAGGCGATTCTCCCCCAGAATGAGACCCTGAGTGACAGCAGCCCCAAGGAGGTGAGTCCGAGAGTTTAGTGAAAGATTTTGACAGGCAATGAGCGTCGCTTTTGACAGCTTAATAAGCAGCCCGAAAAGGAGGAGCAGCCACCCGCCAACGACACCGCCAGCGAGGTCATCGAAGGCATCCCCAGCCTTGGCAGTGAAGTGGCCGAGGATCCGGATTTGGTTGGAGAAAGGGAATCGCTAACTACGGAAGGGGAAGCGGAGTTTGTCGGGTAAGCCAAGGGGTCAAGGGTTATTAAAATAAAAACTTGCCAAGTGCGAGTTTCCTAAGGTGTTAGAGAAATTCAATTCAACTCTTTGCCAATTGTTAGGAAAAATATTGTTCGATTGCCTTAAGTTTCTTTTAATATAAATATATTTAAGTAGGGAATTTAAGAGTCTTACAAACGATATTTTAATGTTTAAATATTTGAAAGAAAAAAAGTTAAACTATTAGGAAATATATACTTCATAGAAATTCCTTTTTTTCCGTGACACCTTTCGTAACTATAAAGTTCGCATCTCTTCTCTCCCAGAGTGCCTGGCTTCCTCCCCACGGTGCTGCCTCCCAGGGACTCAGACTCACCCACCAATGGCCATGGCTACATCCAGTTCGAGGTTAACGAGGAGCTGCCCGTGGAGGTGGTCCGTCGCCAGAAACCCATTGAGCAGACCATAACTCGCTCTCGGACGGACACCGTAAACGAAGTCCTCTCAAATCTATTCCCCAACGGATTCTCGGACATATTCCGCTTCAGCGGGAAGGACACCAACACGGAGGCGGCAACCACCACGGCCACTACCACCAATAAGGCAGTGGTGCGACCCACAGTGGAGGCCATCACCACGACAGAGGCGTCCACCACGGAGTTACCTGCCGTGGCCAAGGCCCCGAATGAAACCTATTATAGCTACCAAACCACAGTGACGAAGGAGTATCGAAGGGAACTGCGACCCGGACACACCGAGATTGTGGTGGAGCAGATCAGGGATCCTAGCTTCCGCGATGGCAGTAACCACATTTCGCGGGATGAGCTTCTAAGGATCAACCGGGCAGCAGTGGCTGCTCCAGTGCTTCCCAGTGTCCTGCTCCGACCCGAGGGCGATGACAACGAGACCCTGGTGGCGGCCGAGAGTGCTCCGATTGTAATTCTCGGAGAGCATGAATCCGAGTTGGAGGAGAACCCCGAGATTGAGGACAATCAGATAGCGGAGACACGCCACGTGGGCCGAGAGGCCTACCAGCAGCGATTGCCAGCTCCGGGACACAATGGCATCGAAAGCTATGCGAACCAGAAGGGTCCCGGCCAGGATCAGGAGATCAATGTGCACATCGTGCATGACGGGACGCTGGGTAAATCCCAGGAGGGACAGGGAAAGGTATGTGCTTCTAATCTAATGAAAATCAGTACTAAAATAATATTTTGTTCTATCCAAAAAGGCATCTACTGAGAAGTCCCAGCCACAAATACAGCCTCAGATCGCCTTGGACCACTACCAGGCCCACAGCGAGCAGCGGTTCCAGCAGCACCATCACAGCCAAGAGGCGCCATCGCGACAGTTCCTCAAGACCTTCAAGCCCATTGTTTCGGGCAGCGGGGAGGGACCTCTGCCGAAGGGCAGCTTCCACTACGAGGTGAAGAGTCCTCCGCAGCTGCCGAGCCCACGGCCGCCGAAGGAAGGAGACTACGCCGGACTTTTCGGGCGACCTGCTGCCCAGTTGGTCTACCAACAGGAGCTCAGCCAGGTGCTTCCCCAGGTGCAGCAGGAGCTGCATCAGCCGCAACAGCCGTCGGAGACGCTCCACACCAAGGCCATTTCCTCGCCCTCCCCGGAGGTCCAGCACTACTCCGGCTATGCGGGTCCCACGCCCTCCTCGGCCACCCCCAATAGCCTGGTCTTTGTCACCTTGAACACTCCCACTCCCCCACATTCCTCGCCAGCACCTGCTCACGCTCATGCGCCCCTCGAGCCGGTGGTTGACATCACCGTGAATCACCCAGCTCCCCATGATTACGTGTCGGAGGCAGCGGCTGAGCCCTCCCAGCAGCACGTCCAGCATGCCCCGGCCCCGGCCAAGTCCCACTCCTCCCAGCCGAATGGCTATACCTTCGTGGAGGTGCAGAAGTCGGTGAACATCCACAACAAGCTGATCACGGAGAAGGATGGATGCCTGGTGGAGCAGCACGAGACCATCTACCATCAGCCGTATCTACACCAGGCTCCTCCTCCTGCTGCACCTGCTCCTCCGGCGAAGACTTATGCTTCTCTGGCAAAGAATCCCATTCACGTGGAGTACGACAGCTCGCCCCAGGAGGTGGCCATCTCGCACTCTGCTGTGCACTTGGACACTGGTCATCAGCAGGGTCACTCTGGGCCAGGTCCCGTTCAGCAGACACTTCATCCGGGGCCTATTTACGCTCCTGCTCATCAGGAACATGTCCAGGAGAATCAGGTTATTCACCAGGATCATCAGATTCAGCATGATCATCCGGGGATTCATCAGGAACATCACGAACAGCCAGTGATTCATCAGGAGCATCAAATTGAACACGATCATCATCCAGTAATTCATCAGGAGCATCAGATTCATCAAGATCATCATCAGATTCATCAAGATCATAGTGTGATCCATCAAGAACATAACCCAGTGATTCATCAGGAACATCATCCTGTAATTCACGAGCCCCATCAGGAACACCACCATCAACTGGAGCACCATGAGCACCATTATCCCGTGGAAAAGGAGAAGCAAGTGGTGGAGAAGCACATCCCTATACCCTATGCCGTTCCTCAGCCCGTACCCGTGCCCGTCCACGTGGAGCACTACGTGGATCGACCCTATCCGGTGGAGACAATCGTGGAGCATGCGGTGCCCTATCCCGTGCCCACCGTGGTCGAGAAGATCGTGGAGAAGCACGTGCCCGTGGAGGTGGAACGCATCGTGGAGAAGCCTGTGCACGTGGAGAAGATCGTGGAGAAGTTCGTGGACCGTCCGATGGCCATCCCAATTCACGTTCCCGTGGCCATTCACATGCCCATGCCACCCGGTCACTCCGCTCTGTCATTTGGCCATCATGGTCATCCCAATGCCCTCACTCCCTGGTCCCACTCGGTGGCCCACATTCCGCCCAAGGTCCTGCAGAACTACTACACCCGGATGCTGAAGAAGCTGCTCCCACAACTGACTAAAGCTCCTTCGGCTCCTGCCCCCCAGTCGCCCTCCAAGGCGATCAAGCTAAGCAAGCCAGTGGTGGCCAAGCAGCCCGTGAAGCCGGTGCGGGGAGAGGCGCCCAAGGTGGCGACCTTCAGTCTGGCAGACATGCGATTCGATCTTCGCCCTCCGCCTCCGCCGCTGGGCTCTCCCTGGCTGCAGGGCGCCCGCTACATATACAACACCCTGCCCGCCGATCTGGCCACTGCCGCCGCCTCGGCTCCCACCCAGATGGTCAAGTCGTACATCGGGCCCGTTCCGGCCACCACTTCAGGCCACTCCGGCAGCGGAGACTCCTCGATTTCGCTCTCGAATGAGTTCGATGAGTTCCAGCGCTGGCGCAATGGTCACTCTCTGAAACGCAGTCCCGACTTTGGGCGCAATCTGCAGCTGGAGTATGGATTTAAGCCACCACTGGTGCCCTCCATGGAGATCGATGACAAGGGTAATCCCCTCAAGCAGGCAGAGCCATCGGAGACGCAGTGAGCTTAGTGTGCTCCTGGAGTGTGGAGAAAAAAGCGTGCCAAAATATACAGCTATAGTAATTAATGTCTATTTATGTAACATATTTAAAAGAATGCATTTAATAAAATTATAATATTATTATTGTATTATATTTCTACAAAAACTATCACATACGAATTCTTATTTGTAACGCAAACAGTCCTTTATGAAGTCCTTCCCAGGACAAGGCCACGCAGGCACTTTGCAAATTGCCAACGAGGCTACCAGAAAAAACACACATGTGCCTGTCTCCACATAGATGCTTAACTCGACTCAGAAATATATATGCCCCGAGCTTAGGTGCAATATTAATTAAGCAAATGACAGTGACAACCCTGTCAGCAGTCGACCGAAGACGAGACTGTACCCAATTACAGGGAGAAAGACGCAGCAAAAAATATTATGAGCCGCATTTATGCAAATGAAAAATGAAAATAAGGAGCCGAAGAAGGGTTCGCACCGAAGACCTTATCTGCGCGTAAACAGGCGCCACGGCACACCATCCCTCCCCAGGAACCCAGGGACACACACGTGTCGCAGAAGGGTGGCCGAGTGCAAAGATTTATATGACAGCTAATAAATTTACAACACATGTAGCGCCTAGCAGATATTAGGAGATACAAGTATTTCCCGGTGACAGGCCAAGGCCTCGCACGTCTCGAGTTTTGAATGTTATTGAAGCGTGTTTTCGCCGGCCCGAAAAATAACAGGCTTGCCAATGCCAATGTTTGCGCAGCCAACAAGGAGAGCACGTCTCCTCGCCGCTGCGACGATGCTGCAGTTGACATTTGACATCTGGAAGGATGCGTCGCGTAGCGAGAGCCGTGGCAGGATGAGGACGAGGACGGGCTCAGACAAACCGTTTAGCGCACGTGTCGAACGGAAACGGAAACGGCGAAAAGTCGGCTGAAAAGCGAGCAAAACAAGAAGGAAAATAAGAGAAAATGTATGCAGACAAATCATGATCTCAAAAAGGGGATAGATAATGAATCCTTTGCCAGCAGGCTCCCAATCAAATGCACTTCCAATTTAATTCAATAAAACACCTTATTTATTCATACAATTATTTGTGAAATAATTCGCCAGCACTTCTTCAGCATTATTTATGCATTTTGTGAAGTACTTTTTGCCATAAATATCGAGTGCAGTACGTGAGCTCAGCAGAATTTCTTAATGCGTATTAAATAACCGAGAATCGAACTCTCTTTAAGCCACGCCCCGGCCAGTGTTTTGCCAAGTGCAGTATCGTAAATCAAAAATTGTTCAATACCACGCCCACAGATATCAAAAATCAATTGCGATTGCAATTGCAAATGCATTCAGCATTTTGATAGACTCCCCGCCGGGGGGTCAGCGGCGAGCGACGGGCGACGGGCAACGGAGCCAGCCAGCAAGAAAGATAAGCAAGGGAACAATTGAATAATTTATATGCAAATAAATAAAAGTACTTTCGGCACAAAAGAGCTCCGAAAAAAGCCATGTGAAATAAATTCTACGATCTGGCCACAAAAGGCGTGACACACAGGAGTTGGCCTTTTTATTTTTCGTTGGGTGCGAGAGCGCCTATTCGCCACCCATTTTCCGCCGATTTTCCAGCACTGCCACCACTGCTGCTGCTGGCCCGAAAAGCTGTCGGCCTTTTCTGGTTTGGCTGAACGCTCGCTGCATGTCATTGTCAGGGGCTGCCAACTCTGCATTTGATATACGATGTGTTGGCAAGCGGCCCAAGTCGCGGCCGAGGCGGCCACGAGGGCGGGGCAATGCGAGACAAATGCAGCTGAACCGAAAATTGCATTTCCGCTTTGGAAATTGCGCAAACTTCCGCAGCGAAGAAAGCGAATGAATCAGGAAAAAATAGGAGAAATAGGAGAAGAACCAGGCAAACAGGCCAACAGGCGGCTAACCACGAGTACGTCGGAACGTCGCCAGACAATTGGCAAAAATGTTCTATAAAAGTGTGAAATAGGCCGTCACCCCTCTCTATAAAAAAAAAAGAAAAAATCTGGGGTAGGTAGGAGTAGTATGCAGATGAAGCTGACACGCCGTAAAGTGGCCCCGAGTGAACCACAGAAAACTTGTCACACAAAAATGAACGCAAAAATGTCAAAAGCACACAAAAGATAAGGCGAGATCGAGGGAGGAAATGCGGAAAATTCTGGCTCAAATGTGCCGAGAAAAATGGTGGGAAAAATGCAAGCGAATAAAATGTGGTAATGAAAAAAGCAAATAAAAAATAAACTGTTTAAAAATATGCTTCTTTTTATACTTATCAAATTGTGAACTTCATTATTAATCTCAAAATATATAATTTATCTAAATGAACAGATTTATTATGAGCATTTTGGCATTAAATTTAAGTATATACGAAGCTAGTATGTAATTTTTAATCATTTTTAATTTACTGCATTTTGTAAAACAGTTAGTTAGTTTAGAATTTATTCTTTGTTGATCCTAGGGTCTTGGATAAGTCCACAGACTCCTCCAACTCTTAAAAAAAATTACGTACCATTCTCCAGGAAGTAAAATTCCAGGGTACCATTGTTGACACTGTCCTGACAAGGGTTAGTTCCGAGTCGCTTAACCCGCTAATGGGCGAAATTTCCTGCGGCTGGCAAATTGATCTCCAATGGACACACCGCAAACACCTAAAGGTGAGTTTAAAAGACCGGCAAATATTTGCGCCGGCACCACACATGCCCCGATGCCGTCTAGACTGGGATTTCAACTTGCCATTGGCAAAAAATCCCAACACTTACCAGGCGACAACCGCAAACAAACAGGAAGCCAGCAAAAATTCCATTCAATCAGCAAGAGAACCAAGTCGTCTGCACGTACTTACAATGCAAACAGTCATAACTTTGCCGCATTGGAAAAACTAAGGGGCTAGCAACTATATTCTGGACAAAGGCGTGAAATCGAAGGTTTGGGAATATATCGAAACATCATAGAAACTCGACCGGTTTAAAATCGAATAACAGTCTATTAACATAGTCATTAAAGCTGATGTTAGATGAAGCCAAGCTTTTGATTATGATTTTTCAGTTAACGCCCAAAAGTATTCAATAAAAATGTTTAAGTCTAAAAAACTATTGTAAAAAGCTTGTAAAAAACTAGCGCTAAGAGCTTGTATATTTAATAAATACTTTAAATATAGTTAAATCTTCTTAGGCAAAAAGTCAAGAATATAAATACGATTTTGTGCATTCCAAAAAGGAAAGATTATTATTTCTTTCATACCACACCCTCAAACTTACAAACTTTTTAAATAACTACAACCCTAAGCCTCGTTGTAATCCCGGGCTTATTATCATTACCTTTTTCTTCACCCTAAGCAATCCATTGTTGGAGTGGCTACTTCAGAGCCATTTTCCCAACACATTCTCGAGATATTAAAAAGGGGAAAAACCCAGTTCGTTCCAGCTTGCAGGTCCGGCAATAATAAGAATACGGAATCAATGGCTCCCCCGTTGCAACGAGAAAGTAAAAACTAATCAAAAACCTCAATTGCGATGCCTGAATAAATGCGGAAGGAAAATATTGGCAAGTCTGTGGGAGAAAGCTGAGCAACAGACTTTATTGTATTCACAACAACACTGGCAACAACAATAATTAGAACAAGCTGAAGAGGTTTTTTTTTGGAAAAGATGAGCTTTTTAATACCCTAATAATTGTAATGTTTGGAAAATAATATACAACAAATTAATGCATAATAAAAAATCGATTTTTTTATGTGAAAAAAAATATATTAATTTACTTACTAAGAATATGATAACTATGTTTTAAAAGCGTTGTCTTAATATTGTGGTATTATTTCTCTTTGTTCTCAAGAAAAATCCAGCTATCGTTAAGCTTTTACATTTATATATTTTTTAAATTTTTAAATAAACTAAAGACCAAAATAGAGTACAAAACCAAACAAACCACTGACATCGTAAGGAGCAGATGAGTGACTTCCAGCTGTGATGATACCAGCAGAAGAGCCTGATTTTGATGGTAATAACAATAACTCGGACGAAAACTATCCGGCTGCAAGTTTTGATCCCGTTGCCGTTGCCGAGATGATGCTGAAAATTATTAGAAGCCGGCCAAGGAATTTCAATCAGTGGCAAAGACGATGGCGATGACTACGGCCGATGCTGGCGGTGGCGGTGGCAACTTTGTGATTGCATAACTGCGTTGCGTTGCCTTGCCTTGCGTTGCGTTGCGGCCGAGGTAAGTGCTGTTAGTATTGGTATTGTTACCTGGCATCTTGGCATCTCTTGGAATATCCTCTGGCTCCCAGCAGGAGGCCTCTTCTTCGCAGCACACACACTCGCATGGCACAGAGAGAGCCATGCAATTCCTGGCAATTTTCTGTCAAAAACAACGGCCGAGAACAACAAACTCCGTCCCGGAACTTTTTGCGGGGCCACAAAGTCACCGGAGCGCCGCCGAACCCACACCTGCTGGGTGGTGGTGCGACCACACTTTTAGCATGCGTGCGGTCAGCAGGTCGGGCGGGGTCAAAGGGTATTAGTTTGCGGGGCCACTGAAAGCTGGAAAACTGCAAACTGCAAACTGCTAACTGCAAACTGGCAACTGGCTGGCAACTGGAACTGCTACTGCTGTCAGTATATTGGCAAAGTTTTCGTGTTCGACGAGAATGGGTTACGGGGAAAGGGAACCAAGTCCGAGTGTTTATTTTGTACCATAAGAGCAGAGTGCTTGTTTGCTTGTGGCAAATTATTTAGATTGCAGAATCTCGGCCAAAGAAATATTGAATACTTACTGCGTAAGAGTTCGCTCTCGCACTCGCACTTCATCCCCCGGAAGAGACGCCACTAATTCACTTTACGGCTTCTGGGAGACTCTCAAATCCTAACTTAATTCCGGCTCCAGCTCCGCAAGTTTCTCGTCGTCGGTGGTGCATTATCTAGATTCTCATTACCGGAATAATCTGCTTTGTGCTGCGAGAACCCCAAACGACTGACGCAATAGTTAAGTATTTAACGACCCTTCTCAAGGCGGTCGTGTCAAGTGCAGTGCTCCCCTAATCCCGCCCAGAACTTTGCTTTCACCCAGCAATTGCTTTAAACTGTTTACACTTTATGTCGCCGCGAAGCCCTGCACTTGGAAAAAGAACTAAGGGAAGTTGAGAAATATATATTTGATTTGCAGTATGCAAGCGTTTTTTTTAGCAAGCAACAAATTTGCGCTCTCTCCGCTCACTCAAAGATGAGAGCGTAAAAATTTAAAAATAGAATAAATAAATATAGAATGGTATCTAATTACGTTCTATATTATTTTCATTTACTCTATTTTCCTATTAAAAATGGAAAGGGTTACAAAAAAGGAAGGTTTCAAGTTCCCTGCCTTTTTCTTTCCCTGTATTGGCTGCACTCCACGCAAAGGCACACTCTACTTTACATTTGCCAAGCAATTTTTACGAAACATCCTTCTTCCCACCGCCAAAAGTCCCCTCTTCTCCCTCTCCATGTGAGTGGGCGCCATTTTGACACTTAATTATTTCAATTGAGCCTGAAGGGGAGGTTAACTCCACTCACTCGTTTCTGGCTCTTTTGTTTTGCGGAAATCCAGGCCTTTTATAGGGAAAACCTTTTACCTTTTTTTTGCCCTTCTCCGAGTGTGTGTGTGTCTCGTTAACAGCTTTTTACAATATATATATATATAGAGATATTTATTCGTGTGCAGGGAGACCAGAGCTTTGTTCCAGGGCCGCCTTTTGTCTGACGATTTTGTCGCAGTCTCATTTACAATATTTGCCTTCGTACCAGCAGAGGGCACAACAAATGAAATCAGCATTAGCTGCATTGGCCCGTTCCGAAACCGAATCGGGATCCAGGTTTTGATTCAGACTTAGATCCCAGACCCAAAGCCAGCACCAAATCCAAGCCAGACGACAGGCGACAGACGACACATTGTACAAGGCCCGAGGACCGCAAATGATAAAGCAAATCATTGCAAACCGTTCTCATTCCAAGAAAAGCATGGTATTTTATGGGATTAACTCGAAGAGAAGATACTCTAACCAGAGAACATTTTACAAGAATTATTTAGGTAGGAAATGTTTTATTCGTTTACAACTATATATTTTTGTATATTATTAATATTAATATTCTTTTCTTTACTAAGAATTTCTTTAAAGCTTAAATAAAGCGAGAATTAGGAAGACTTTTGGGAGTTTTAGGTTTTAGAATATATCTTAAACCATTTTAAGTATGCTTAGCTTTTTAATTATCCTTATTAAATTAACAATAAATATAAAAAAAACTTGTCAAAGATTTGTTGGTAAATCATTAATTTAATAATCCCTAAATCCAAAAAAAAAAACAAGTGCCCTTAAATCTTTATAAATTGTATTACCAAATAATATATTCCATTAATTTTATGCCCTTAAATTCATTAGGTAAGTGGAATTTGTTGAGAGATTGTCATCTATCGATTATTTAAGTAAAGTCGTCGATGTCCTGCCTCTGTAACCAGAATCTATAGATACACTCATGCCACCTTTTTGAAGTGGAGTGAAGGAAGCGGCGTTTTAACAATTTTAAATAAAATTGGATGCGATTCCCTTGGATTACAGTTTGCGGCCGAACTTTGCACCGCCGCCGCCGCCGCCGCCGCCGATCGGAAGTGCCCATGTGAGAAGCCACCAAAAGGGACGCCAAAATGGCAGATTCCCCCATTCCCTTTGCGAGATTGTCAAGCCGAATTTACAAGAAGCCCAGCCAAATTGGGGGCGTGGTCGCAGACAAAAGACAATTGAAGTTAATGTGAGCCCAAAACACTAGCCACGCCCTTCGGCCGTCGCCCCAGCCACGTCCACGCCCAAATCCAATAGCCAGGATGAGGCGGCGGGAGTGGGGGCATCTGGCCATTTGGATTCGGTATTTTACTTTGGGATTATTTTGTGATTTATGCGGTCTTCGAGTTGACATGCAGATTTAGATTAGGAGCCGGGCGAAGGACATCTCTGCGGAGAAGCCGGAGCCAGAGATGGAGATG
>VNJO01006667.1:0-16402 GCA_008042535.1 Drosophila tani | reverse complement strand
AAACTATAAGTCGAGGACTTAAAAAAGGACTGCCTCATGGCCGTGGCCACGTGCAGAGATTCCGAGTCCTAGAACTAAAGGAAGTGCGTGATTTTCACCCCTCTCCGCCAGGCACACACGAGTTTCTCCAAGGGAAATACATTTTTCTACATATCTTCTTCCGCCGACGCTGGCTGCGGTCGATGCGGTAAGGTGGATCCGGGATCTCTCGTTGGAATTTATATTTTTGTGCGGTGCAATAAATCCTTAAAACTGACATGACATGACAAACAGGATTACACACACACCACAGCGGATAGAGAGAGAAATTCTCTGCCTGTTTCGGCCCTGGCCAGGCTTAAATTGGCAACACTCCACCGAAAGTGGCCAGGAGGAAGAGCAAAGGGATGCGAATGCGGATGCGGACAAGGCGGATGGTGGGAGAATCTGTCAGGGCTCCGGACTGAGGGTTAATTAGTGGATAACAGCCAGGCCAAGGACAGGGCCAAGCAGGCACTGAGAAAAAAGGAGGAAGAGTTTATTTTAAGAAATGGTAAAGAAATGAATATACCTAAATACGCCGGAGAATCTTAAATAATTTTTGTTTATTTATAAATAATAGTTAAAAAAATACGAATATTGTTAGCATTTCACACTTCGCATTTAGCATTTTACGTTCAGTATTGTATGTTAAGATTCCGCCGAGATTAAGAAAATTGGGATTAAGTAAAACGAAGACTACGGTCACACTACGATTTGGAAAACGAAATAAAACACATTGAAAAGTTTAACCAAAAAACAAAATCAACGAAATCAAGAATAATCTATATAGACATACGATAACAATAATATTATTTTAACTCGCGCCAGTCCGGACTCAAACCCAGGGTTCAAGACGCGACTACCACCTGAGTGCAAGCAAGATAGATAGAACTTCAAACCTATATTGTCCTGTAACTCTCATATTTATCACTCCATGGCCCTACAATTTTTAGGAAACGTTCCACGAGGCTGTTTATTCTATAACTTGTATAATTTTTGGGTATATAAATATTTAAAAATAAAAATAAACTTACAAACTAAAAAATAAAACAAATAAATAAATAAATCAAAAAAACTCGAATATAGTATAATGTAAAAAAAGTGAAGAAAAAATTAATAGGAATTTTATTCCACCCCAAAAATATTTAAATATAATTCCCAGCTTTTTTCCAGTGCCTCCGCCCGCCATGAATTTTCCCCCCAAAAATCATGAGGCTCAATTACAATTATTGTTAGTTTTGCCGCCAGAAACGAAGCCCAACTGACAGGTGTTGGCTTAAGGAAATCGGAGAGGGTCTCCGGGCCCAAAGGTGAGCTCCCTAGCCAAAGGGAAGGAGAAGGTCACGCAAAAGCTTAGCTTTAATTAATATACTTTCCCCCATGCCTAAAGCAACCTACTCTGCTTTCATGAAAATGATTTAGTGGTCGCATTTGTAGAACATTTTTCATGGGAAATTTATTTCTTTGACCAATTCCACTTGGCACAATTTGGATTTATTTCATTCCCAAAAAAAAAGAGTAGATACGGAAGGGGAAAATATGCTTTGCCATGACAAAAAATCAGCTTGTGACGCACAAATTTCTGGATTATGCCAGGAACAACTCCATCCAGGGAACCAGACTTAAGCCCCGCAGCCTTTCCCTTTCTCGCTCCTGGGAAAACCAAAGCTCCTGCATGAAAGGGACCCACAAAACATACAAAAACAGGAGGGGGAAAAATGCATAAGCCCGAGAGAAGGAGTCTGTGTCGCTGACATGTGATAACCTCAATTTCACGAGCGTTGATATGGTAACTATGAGGGCTCTGCCGCCACCCCGAAACGAAAAAGAGCCCGGCGACAGGTGCACGATTGCATAATCCACAACCAAAAACTGAAAACAGAAAACTGGAAACTGGAATCTGAAAACTGCAAATGCAAATGCAAAACACGCAGCGGCGTAGAACGCACCGGATTACGATACTAAGGGGCTCTCGTCGACAGGGGGGTATCCGCAAATCTATGACGGGGCATCGAGCTCTCGAGTGCCCTCAACTTAAACCCTTTCATTGGCGGTAATTGCGTTTTCCCAATAAAGCAGATAGGGTGTGAAATAAAGCGATAGATATTTTATACAAAAATCGAGAACTAAGTCCTTAAAAGGGTTTTTATTTATTTAGAGTTTACGCTTGATTTCGAGTGCTGAGATGCATATATTTAGAAATGGATTATTGCAAGGAATATTTAAAAGGTAGACAACTGAAATCATTACTTATCAATACTAATATTATAAATTGTATACATAAATATCAGAAATAGGTTATTGCAAGGAATACTTAAAAGACAGACTACTGAATTTATTTTCTTATATTTTCGTTCTTATTTCATAAATAATATTGATATAAAAAAATAGGTTTAAGCTTAGGTTTCATTGAGTAACCATTTCCTATAAAATTATTTAAAAATTTTTAAGACGAATCAATTGATTAAAATTCTTAAAATAAATACAAAGCTGTTAGCTTGTTTATAAGAGCTTAAAGACATTATTAATACATCTCTCAAGTTATTATTTTTTCTTAATTACTCACATATTAAAATGTTAACCACTTAATACTTAAACCCCCTGTCTCAAATAATTTAAATCTTAATAAATTCAGCTTGACATTCCTGATGCTCTATCACACATTTTTCAATCGCATAGCTCCAGCAGCACGGAAATATGTGAGAATCCACAGACTCTAATCCGAAATCCAGCAAACCACCCTTCCTGGCATATTGCGGCATCAAACATGCATCACTGGGCCTCGTTCACGCACAAATTGTATGCATATGAGTGGCGAGATGATGAAACAAAGCAAATACATAAATTGCAGACCAGACTGACAGCGGAGATCGGGGAAAGCGGGAAAATGGTGTGGGAATGGCAATGGAAATGACAATGAGTCTGTCATATGTGATGTCCAAAAGGAATTTTGTGGTGTTAGACAAAGTACGGCAGCACTCCAGCTGTCAGAGGAGAGAATTCCGAAAAATACCAGAGACTTGCCGGCAAAAATAATAAAGAGAGTTGGAAGAAAATGTTTGGGGAAAATTAAAAGCCAAGAACCGAGAGTGGAGTGTGTGTGTGAGCTTTATGAGCCATTGCTGGCATCAAAGTGTCATTGTGGAGAAGACATTCGCCAGCAAATGGAAAATGCTGCAAAGGATTTTCGGCGACTTCTGTCTGGTGTCTTCCTGCCAGTTTGTTTGCGGTGCTTCTTGTTCAAACAAAATGGAGAAAACCCAAGAAAAATTCAAGAAAAAAAAGCAGGAAACACCAGCAAAGGGTTGCAGAGGCATTGATGCGTTCATTGACTCCGCCATAATTCTTTCGTCGCGAATATTTCGCTTGGTGCTTACACCAGAAATTTACACGCAATAGATTTTTATGTCCCATGCCAGAGTGCACACTCAACAGCAGTGCGAATTATTCGCCCGAAACCATATATCATTTCAGACTCTGCCGCATTTTTTTTAGCAATTTTTTACATTTCAAATTCTTTGATTTTAAATAACTTTTTTTTTGTTTTAGGATGCTATGGTTTGCTTTTATTTGTGTGGCTCTGTTCAGCATTATCTCCCTGAGCAAGCGGACCTGGCATCGCTTTCAGACCTCACCCATGGTCATATCCATGGATCGGAACAAGTTGGTGTGGAACACCAGCTTTCCCTCGTTGACAGTGTGTCCTCACAAGAGGATCGACGAGTTGAAGGTGGAGGAGTATATACTGTGAGTCGAAAGGATGTTAATAAACTTATTTATTGACTGTATGCTCATTCCTATTTGTTAATTATCATCATTTCGCCCATGTTCATGCCCTTCAAAGAAAATTAAGAAATAACAATAATAAGTTGGATAAATAGTGGGAAATAAATTGTAAAACTTTCCAACAGGAGTTCCAAGTTAAATACATTTTGCTAACCTTAAATCCTTTTCATACCCCTTTAAACCAAACCAAATCCCAGTGCCCACCCGGAGCAGTTTGAGTCCGAAGAGGATCAAGAGGATTTCCGTGATTTTATTGTGAAACTTGCCAGCCTCACATACGACAACTTGGAGACTTTGCCGACGAACAAGTCGTATGGCATACCGAGTGGCAAGTACTTGGACTTGCTGTACGAATTGAAATGGCCCTTCGAGCCGGAAATCAGCAGCGGCGCCGCCGTCAAAATGTTCATCTACGAGACACAAACGGAGTTTGGCATTTGCCATTCAGTCAACTCGCTGGTGGCCCGCTACAATTCCTTTGAGTGAGTGAGGAGTTATTTTTATGCCCGATTTAATGGATTTTTTTGCTTGGCAGCTACTGGCGTTCCGGCGACTGGAGCATCCTGGACCATGGAGATCGGGTCACGGTCCATCCGCTGGATGGCGAGATCTACGCCCAGATCATTAATCTGTCCACGGCCTACGATGTGTACTTTCACGGAGCTGGCGATGTGCCCAGCATATCGAAGCAGAGATATACCTTTCCGGAGAGTGATTATACGACAGTGGAGCTGATTGCCCTGGAGATTTACACCAATGAGGAGGCAAGGGCGTGAGTTAATTAATTTAATTAAATATTTATAAAGAATTATTATTATAAGCCTTTTTGCGACAGCTTCAGCACCAAACAGCGGAGCTGTCGCTTCAACTACGAGGCCGAGGACATGCTGACGGTGCCCATCTACAGCTTCGGCCTCTGCCTGTCCGAGTGCCGAATGTTCTTCGCTCTGCGGGTCTGCGGCTGCATTCCGCACTTCTACCGGAGCCGCTGTGGGTATAATCATATTTTCGGGACACAGAGTTGCACTTAATTGGCCCCCATTAAAGTTAACTTTTATGCGCCGGACTGGCTGCCCGGTTGCCCGGTTTTATGGCGCAAATTCGGTCGTAAAATGTTTAAATACTCGTAGTTTAAGTGGCAACTTTTGCACGATTATCTGTCTTCCTGCAGCGTCCCATTTTTGCTTTATCCTTTTTTTCCAGTGCGAAACGGTCGAAAGCTGCCGGTCTGCGGACTGGAGGGCATTGAATGCCTGGTCAAAATTAAACGTGAGTAATTTCCACCGACCTCCGAGAACATGCAAATATTTAACCTGCCCCGGAAATTCGATTTGAATTTTTCGGTCCGAGGACAACAGATAAAAAATGGCTAGAAATTTCCCAGAACGTGACCATAATTTAATTTTTTCTGTTTTGAGGGAAATGGTCAGAAGTCAAGGCTAAGGCTGGCCACCTGTTGCGTAATTGGAATGGCGGAAGTAATTTTCTAAGGGACAGCACACAGAAGATTATCTGACAGGTTGACATTGATAAGCTGGATAAATGTTTTGGAACTAACTTTTTGAATACTAATTCAGGGGGAGGACTTCTTTTTATTTAAGCCATCCATATGTTGGATGAAAAATAAGGAAAGGTTGAAATAAATTGGAAAAGAAGATATTACTGGGGAGAAATAGGTGTATTTGATTCAGTATTAATATTTAAGAAATTAAAAATAATATTCATGGGACTTACTATTCATTCCCCTCATTTTTTAATTTCCTTTGAATTATTCACCACGTTTATTCCCTTTATTTTTATTTGTCCTATGATCATTCCCTCTCTATCCATTCTCTTTATGTTTATTCCCTCTCTTCTAAATTTCCTGATAGCTTATTTTCTCTCTGTTCATTCCCACAATGTTCATTCTCAATTTAGTCATTCCATGTTCATTCCCTAAAATTATTTACACTTAAAAGCTTAATTATACTCCCCTTAGGCGAAATAATCTCCCTGAAATCGGACCGATACAAAATCAATTGCAATTGTTTGGCTAACTGCGATGACTCCAACTTCTTTGTGCAATCCTACGTAAGTATACATCGACCGCTTATAATAATAAAAATAAACGGAAAAAAATAACGAAAAAACGGCAAATCCCCTATTAAAAAATATATAAAGTAAACTTTAACTGTAAAAATGTTTATGGCAAACAGAAGCGCCATCTAGTGCTCGTTAAGTGGCAACTGCAGACGCCGCTGCGTCGCGCATTTCAAGTGGAAAAATGCCCGGAAAACTAAGGGGAAATCCGCGAGAATAGCCAGGGCGAACATTTCGGGGGCATTTGCCTTAAACAAACATCAAAATTGTAGTCCGGGGCTATAAAAAATAATAAACGCAGAAGTTGCAGGAACTGGGCGCCTTGAAATATGCAATTATTTTCGGGTAGGGCGGCGGCGTCGGCCAACCAAAAAGTTTGTGTTTAACTTTTTTTCGCGCTGTGTGTGCGGCGAAAGTTTCTACATTTAATAACAATTTTTGCTTACTTTGCCTTGTTACCAGCACGATGATGCAAACGATGATGGTCATGATGTTGTTCCCATTTTGCTTTTGTTGTTAGTTATCTGCTTATCTCTACGAGTATTTCTTTATATATATGTTCTCTTTATTTTAAACATTTTCCTTGGATTTTCCTCAGCGCTCGCGTGTCTGGTTTCTGGGCGCTAATCTGCAATGGGGCATAATTGATTATCCCAAAATGCAGCTCCGGCGGGATGTCCTCTTCTCCTTCGCCGATGTTTTGGGTAAGTTTCCTGGGATTTTTTGGGACTGCCTTTTCACTTTCTTCTATATTATATATTCTTGGTTTCAGTTTACATTGGCGGCCTGGTTGGATTTTTCCTGGGCTGCAGCGCACTGAGCTTTACGGAAATTATTTACTATTTTACTGCCCGTTTTGTGAGGCGAATGTTTTTTCATTGAATTTATCTTTAAATAATTAATTATAAATATTTAAACTTATAGATTGTCATTGAGAACTTATAAATACTTAAAATGGAATTTAAAATAAACATTTAAATACTCATACAAATATAAAAATAAATTTTAAAAACAATGTAAGTTCCCTATAACAATCCAGTATAAAATCTTCTATATCTTACCAATCTAGGGGCCATATCCCCCTCACTTGAGCCTGCCTAATCACGCCAACTGCAGGCACCATCTTTTTATTGGCCAAACATAAACAGCGAGGCGAGAGCCCGTCGCACTCTCTCTGGCCTAATCAATAATAAAATACAATTCTGCAAAGTTGGCGAAAATCATACCGAAAAACTTGTGAATCCCCCCGACCCCAGGGCAGTTCCCCAAAAATTTTTCCACCTCATCATCATTGAACCTTCATTGTCCATGTTTCGTTGCTGGCATTTCAATGAACATGAACTGTTTACTTCTCCAAATCGGGGAGAAGGAGAGTGGGCAGGACGACGACAAATTGCGCTCCTTTTGTATTTTTGCTAACCTTGTCGGATTTTATTATTGGCCGTCGCCAGACATTGAAATGAACTTTTTCCGTCTTGTTTCACATGTTATATGTGGGCTTAATATTTTGAGAATAATTTTTGTAGTGGAAATCACAAGTTATTTAGCTCTAAATTTTCTTTGTTTATTTGTGTGAAAAAATGGAACAGTCGGGCCTTTATAGATTGGTAATAATTACAAAAATAGTATAGCTACTACCTTTACTTTATAAATAAATTATTAGAAATGTTTAGAGATTAATTCTTTAAGTTCAATAAATACAAATAATTTGTAAATCCAAATAATAAATATTTAAAACAGAAACCCTTTAATTATTGGGACAAACTTTAAATATTTTATTTTCTACCCCAAAACCTCTTGTCCTTCTTAGCCATAATTCTCTGTTATTTGTCTTTATTGGTTAGAGTCTTGGTTCGGCTCCCCCTGACAATCACATTTTCTCGTGTATTTGTCTTGACTTTTCGCACAACTGAGTGAACTGTGACTGTCAACAAATAAATGGCGAAAAACTATAGTTAGGCAAGCTCATGAATTTATGCGGGCTCTTTCAACTTCATTCGATTCTGTCGCGTCATCAATAGAGAGTGGGAAATGGTCGAATAACTGGGTCATCGAAGATATTACTTTCTGCTAAGCTCCAGTTGATCCAGCTTGAAGAATCAGAGTTCTCATCGCGTAACAATGGCGAAATCTACATTTCAATGGCTTCATATTTTTGTATGCAAAAAACCCGCCCCACAATCCAAATCTCAAAGGACTTGTCAAAATGTGTGTGTGTGTTTTTTGCACCTTTGCCGGAGGGGGTGAACAAAAAAAACTGGCGAGGGAAAACCGCAATCCACATGAGAATTTTCTCGCCATCGCCCGGGACGACTGCATTTTAAATGAATAAAAGCGAAAGGGATGATTTTTTTGGGGCCCAAACTTTGCACTTTGAAGTGTTTTTTCGGGGGCTGCTGAAAGGGTGTCGTCGTTCCTCATTTTCTCATAACGCATAAATTACGGAATTATTGAAATTTATTGTTAAAAAATTGCCATTGGCTTTGGGAGAGGAAGTTTAGACTGCTTTTTTTGGGAACTTTTTTAAAAGAACTTCCATTGTCTGAGCTAATCCAAGAAAATTGTCGGGTTTTTGTTGCAAATTCCACTGGGGAATTGATAAATTACCATGATAAACCCTGATAATGTGAAGATAATAAGGAAAGAGGGTGAATTTTAGTTAAAAATTATTATTTTTTCTATTTGTAAGAAAAAACGAACGTTCCTATTTCTACTTAAGGTTAAAATTCCCTTAAAATTTAATACAAAGCTAGTATCTGTAAAGCGTCATCTAAATTTTTAAAATTTATATTTTTCAATGTTATTTTTTAAACTGTATTTTTATTTTCATTATTTGTTATTTAATTTTTAAATATTTGTCCGTTTCTACATGCTTACGAGCGCCATCTGTTATGTTTTTACAGCAACCTTAACCTTAATGGTTTGAGTTCCGGCTAGATTCATAGCCTATTTTTAAACCTTACAGTTATAATCGATAAATTCGATAGTTATCTCTCAGCAGAGATGGTATTTTGAAGTGCACGACACGCGGTCACACCACAAACAAAGAAAAAAAACAAAAACAACAAACTGGAGAAGGGGGTTTGCGGAAATAAAATACAAAAAAATAATACACAAAAATAGATTCCGGAGAAATAAACAGCGTTGCAAGCTGCAGAGCAATGCAAAAAGCGCCACCCTGGCAAAAGGGAGAAGGTGCCAGCGAGGCAGCAGGGTCAGCGCGAGTGGCAGCGGCAGCGGTGAAAGGCAGCGACGACGAAGGCGACGGGGAAAAAACACTGATAAGAGGCGACGAAATGTTTGCACCTCGCAGGATTTGGTTTTTGGGTCTGCTTTTTGCACTGCTTTTCTTCGCCTTGCCTGGGAGCGAGGCCACCCACATCACCGGCCAGTTCCAGACAGCGGACTTCTTCCAGTTCCTGGTGAAGTTTGGCTTTAATAAGGCGGATCCGCAAAGGAGGAACGCCTATGGTTACATATTCGGCAATGTCACGTCGCCGGACAAGTATGCGGTGCCCTTGACTCTGGTTGTCCTGGACCGGAGCACCTTTGTGGATTTCTATGCGAATCGGAATAACAGGAGCAGGGAAGTGGCCTGCTCTGGCATGTTCTCGCGCCTGCAGAGGATCGCCTACAATTCCCGGTGCAATCCGCGGGCCAAGAGAGACTTCCTGAGGCACGTGCCCTGTGCGGAGGGAGAGCTGTGCAGCGACGAGGATGCGCCGGGGAATGTGGTGCCAGGATCGCAGTTTACCTATGTCATTAATTTGGAGGCGGAACCAAGGTGAGTTTAAGGAGTTCTGAGAGTCGGAAATACTCATTATCAGTTTATTTATGGAACACATATCGCAACGTCTGCTTTTGCACGATAAATGCATTATCTGTTTTAGCTTTAAAAATAAACAAAGGCCCACAACTGGGTTTTTCCCATTGATTAACTTTCTGTAAACAAAAGAAAGAAGTGGGAGCCACTTCAGCCTTCATCAATACTCATCTTCTATTCCTTCAGATTCTGGTACCTCTCCCTGGTGGCCTGCTATCAAAATCAGACAACCTGCCAGTGGCATGCCCACGAGAGCCTGCCCCGGCTGAGTAACCAGAGCAGCAAGCTCCTCAACACCCTGAGCTACGACATCCACTTGGTGAACATCCATCCGAATCACTCGGCGGCCCATCCGCTGACCTATCAGTACTCGTACGACCAGCAGAATCTGCTGGAGATGTACCTAGTCTTCCTGCTCGTCTACATAGTGCTGCTGCCCATGCAGATCTATGCGGTGCGGAGGCAGAAGCATCCGGTCACGAAACTCTTTACGCTGAGCCTGCTCAGTGAGTTTGTTAGCTTGGCTTTGATTACGGCCCACTTGATCCATTATGCGGCCAATGGAGTGGGCGAGCCTCGACTGCAGGCGGCGGGCGATGTGCTGGACATACTGAGCCGCACCAGCTTCATGCTCATCCTGCTGCTGCTGGCCAAGGGTTGGGCGGTGACCAGGCAGCAGATAAGCAGGACGGGATGGATCATACTCATGTCCATCTGGGTGCCATACTGCGCGTTCCATGTGTTCCTCTACATCTGGGATAGGGTGAGTTTGAACTAGCTTTTACAATAACTTAATCTATACTTTTGTAATGTTATCGATAATAGTCCTCAAGCATTGAATTAAGCTAGATTTTTTAAGAAAAGAGCATACGGTCACTTCGGTTTGCCGAATAAGAACGATCGACACGTTTCGGATCGAGAAAGAGGAAAACTTATAGAAATAAAAGCCATCCGACGTTATTATTTTGAAGTAAAAGCCTGGGAGTTTACACTTTAAATGCATATTTTCCCTCTTACAGACGGAGGTCGATGTGGTCTCCGACATAGACGAGTACCAGACCTGGCCCGGCTGGACAGTCCTGATACTGCGGTAGGTATCCTTCATCCCTTGACCTCTAATTCCCTGCTGATCTCTATCTTTTTCCCCTGCAGCACCTCCTTTATGATGTGGTTCCTGTGGGAGCTGCGCAACACCATGAAGTACGAGCATTCCAGCAAGAAACTAGACTTTCTGCTGCACCTGGGCGCCTCCAGCCTGGTGTGGTTCATCTACTTGCCCATCGTGGCCATTGTGGCGCTGCAGGTCAGCCCCATGTGGCGCTACAAGCTGCTGCAGGGCATCACCAACTCGGCGGACTGCATGGCCTACTGCGTGATGACGGGCCTGCTGTGGCCGCACAGAGCGGGTCAATACCTGCTCCTAGCGGGCACCAAGTATGCGGGTGAGTGTTCCTTAAATATCCTATTGGTATCAGAGATCTTAAAGGTAATATTTCAGGCATGGACGAGTTGGATGAGTTCAACGAGGCGCCGCATATTGTCAGAGAGCGCGAGAGGCGTCGCAACTCCCCGCCCGATGACATCTCCATAGGCACGGGAAGTGGCGGCGGCCGAGGGATGGTGCTGTCCACTAGCATTCCCAATTCGCTGAACGGCGACGCCTGCAACGATCTTCTGGAGGCAGAGGATCTGGACGCCGAGCTGCTCACGGATCTTAACAAGAACAGTCACATCGTGGCGTAAACGGGGTTAATTACTTAGCTGTAGTAGTCAATTGTGCTAAATCAGAATCGAGCGGAATGTTAATCATCCTTCCACTTAATCATAGACGTAGCTGGGTTAAAGTCGGTTTGATATTGCTTTGGGGAAGAGGTTTCTGGCCGTAGGAACTCCTTTTTGGTAATTTATATATTATAGCGTAATACCCCCGGAATCAACCCACTTTGATCCAGATACAAAACTTAACTGCGTGTATATTCCCACATAGTTAGTAGTCCCAACCTACAACGAAGTCAGAGCGAGAGCTGCAGAGATTGTTGTGTGATTTTATGTATGTGAAATGCTTGAATTTACAATTAGTTTCTAGGTAACGCATAGGACAACGCTTCATTCAGCATCAATCAATTCGTTGCGGTAGTTATATTGCATAAGCTTACGCTTTAAAGCGAGAACTACTACCGTCTACCTATAGAGATAAGGAAACATCGACTCCCCCAACTAACCGAGCGGTATTTTGATAAGAACAAACCAAGCGAAACGAAAAAGATAGTGGGAATAAATGAACCATTTTTTAGATAAGTACGAAAGTGAGGCGCCTTTGATTTGATGATAATACTGTGAGTTGGAACTGGAAATACTCTTTGGAAAGCATTGGCCATCTCCTAGTTAACTTTTTTAGTTCGATTAGTTTACTTTTTATGATATTTGCAAGCTAAACTGATGATTATTATATTTGTTTATCGAATTTATCTACTTTAAAATAATTAACCCGCATGTTTTGTTATTTTTTAGGATATTAAATTGTAGTTATATTTTTATTTGGTTTTCAAGTGATTGGAAATCCTTTATTTGCGTATTATTTCTGTAAAATATTTAGAAATCTTTAGAGTTTTGATTTTATAAATAACCCTGATTTTTTTCCAAATTGAAATATATATAATTTTGTACTATTATTCTTTTTTTATATATATGGTCACACTCGCCAAACCCAATGCAGTGTCATAACACCACAAAAGTTGGTACTCGTTTTTTTATTATATACCATTATGCTATTTTAATATGTATGGTCACACTTGCAAAGCCCAATGCAGTGTCATAACACCACAAAAGCAGATACTCGCTTTTAAAAGGAATCCTTGACATTAAATAGAAATCCTTGGTAATATAAATAAGCTAATAACCAAGGGTAAACGAATTCTGTTTAACCGAAGCCCCTCTTGCATGTCCTGGCATATTTATCACTTTACCAAGTTCCCAGGAGACCTTTTAGCTTGCAGTTGGCAAGCGGTTCCTAGCCTCAGTTCCTGTTTAGTCCTTCAGCAACATGGTTGAGCTTCCCCTGTTGCGCATCTACTTCGAAGTGAGTCGCCTGATTGGCCTCTGCAACCTCCACTACAACCTCGAGGAGCAGCGCTTCATCCTCAACCATGTGCCCACTGTGATCTACTGCCTCCTGCTGAATGTGGCCTATCTCTTAGTCCTGCCTTTCGCCTTCGCCCTGCTCTCGGGCAACATATACCAGTGTCCCGATGTGGGCATGTTCGGAGTGGTCTACAATGTGGTGGCCTTGGCCAAACTGTCGACCATGCTGCTCCTGATCGCCAGCGTTTGGATCCAGAGGCGTCGCCTGCAGCGGCTGGCGAATGACCTGATGGGAATGCTTCACAAATTCCGCTTTGCCCTGGGCAATGATTGCCGGAAGAAGACCTTGTGGAAAGTCCTGCTGACCAGTTCGCGATTCCTGCTCCTCACCCAGCAACTGCTCGCCCGGGATTCGTTGGTGCACTGTGAAAGCAACTCCAAGCTAAGGGCGGCTCTGGTTCCATACTTCCGGGCTGCCATCGTCTATTGCCTGATCATGCTGCTCCTGGTGATCTATGTGGACTTGACCGTGTACATGGTCCAGGTGGCGGGAAATTGGCTGCTGACCAATATGACCCAAAAGGTACAGGAAATGATCGAGGATTTGGAGGCTCTGCCTAAGCGAAAGGGTCTTCCCAGGAAGATGGGCCTCAGGCAAATACTGCCCGCCTGGCGCAGGCTCTGGAGGCGCTGTCTCCACTTGGATGCCGTGCTCATGGAGCTCTTGGAGTTATTCCAGTGGCAGTTACTGTTTAACCTCCTGACAACCTATATCTTCAACATAGCCGTCTTGTTCAGATTGTGGATTTATCTGTCCTTTGACACGAATTTTGATATATATAGAGGAATCTTTTATGCTGTCCTTTTCCTCACCCATCACCTCGAGATTCTGATGCAGTTTTCCGTCTTTGAGACGAATCGCTTTAAGTGGCTGGAGCTCTTGGATAAAGTGGGTAAGCTTTGGTATGAGAATTATGAGGGTAACGAGTTGAAAAACAGCCAGGGATTGATTCTCTCCAGGCAGGTTGGTCTCTTCGGTGGTTTTTTCTTACTTTGAATTAAATTCTTAACCTCTTTTTAGTTGGAAATTTCCGTATTCTATCTCAATCGAAAGCTTCAACTGCAGCCCCAGCGCGTGAGACGTCTTCATATTCTTGGTTTCTTCGATATGAGCAATTCTTCTGTACATAATATGACTGCATCTATAATAAGCAATGTCATGGTACTCTGCCAGATAGCCTACAAGATATATGGTTGAGTAGCTCTTAAAAATAATAAAATTAAATGCTTATTTTCTAAATATATTTAATGTTCCTGAAATATATTTTAATTACAAAATATGCCTTTAATTTGTACACTCTTACAGTGTAAACTCCCAGGCTTTTATTTTCAAATAATAACGTCGGATTGATTGAGTGATCTAATGATTTCGTTTTTTCTCAATTTTTCACGAGCTGATCGTTCTTATTCGCCAAACCAAAGTGACCGTATATTCTTTTCCTAAATCTAGCTTAATTCTATGCGTTAGGACTATTATCGATAACATTATTCCAACTGGTCACTAATGTGACCGTGTAATACAAAATAAGGTGTTTACACTAAGATATTTAATGTTCCTGAAATATATATGCTTTAATTACAAAAGATACCTTCAATGCTTACACTTTTACAGGAAAATATGCTTGCTTAACTCACAAAACGTAAACTTTTGGAGTTATAAATTATTGTTGACAGGATATAAATTGTACTTAACTTTTCTGTCAAAATCCTTAGTCATTTTATATCCTTTTTGTAGAATATGTGCTATAAAAGTGAGTTCCTTTGGAGAGTTGCCTAAGTTATCCGCTAGAAAATAAGCTTTATGGAAGCTTTAGCATATTTCTGTGTATAAAAGCCTGCAATAACTTATTCTGAAAGCTTGAGGGAATTCTCAAAGCCATAAAGTACCATAAAGAATATGCAAACTAAAGAAAACTTCAGAAATTTCCTTAGCCACAAATTGTTTTATAAATGTTTGAAGTACATTAAGGATGCAAACCATCTAGAATCATGTAAATTATCAACCAGACAGCTCATATACAATGTTAATTCAGGTGAAATATATATTAAATACTTTTAAAAGCCTTTACCTTTCGTCTAAGCCTCCGTTTTATTCCTGCTTAAATGCGTGAGGTACTGATGATGATTGATTGGCTCTTGCTTCCGCCTCAAATCGAACTGCATAAGGATAATGACGTTACTCAATATCGAGCCAATATAACTAAGCCCAGCGGGCTTGTCCAGTTCCACAACTCCGCAGATTTTGTACACCAAACGGTTGCGTCTCAGGTGCATGGCAAACGAATCCAACTAATGGGAAAAATAATTAAAATTAATCACAAAATTAAATAAAGAAATAACTCACCTCCCGCTGAAGCTTAAAACCGACCTTGGGAAGGTCGCTGAACTCCTTGAGCTGCTGACCAACATTGTTGCACGAGCTCAGCACTCTGTCCAGCATATTCATCAGCATAAAGGTGCCACAGGTGTTAAACACAATCAATCCGTTGCCGAAAATCACGCCCCAACCGTCGGATTTGATGGTTTCATTGCTGAACTGGACGGCATGGTAGAGGATGTTCATGGTGGTCATGAACATATTAAGGAACAAGGCGGCATTGGCCAGATCATAAAGGCTGAATAGCCGCCTGGCCAGCTGCAGGGTTTCCCTGTGCATGGCGGCTATGGAGCGCAGAGTTTTCCACTTCCTGCCACCCTTTTCCTCGTGAAGAGCGGCTAGAGCCAGGTGGATTACCTCGAACTGATGGTCCAGCAGCACCAGCATGCCATAGAAGCCCATCTTAACTGCCAGGAAATGCAGGAAATGCGAGAACCTGGCTGCCAGAGCCAGCAGACTGTGCCTGTTGATCACACTCAGCAGCTGGAACTGAATCACAGTGGAGCAGAGAATGGTGGAGTAGAGCACAAATACCTTCTGGGCCATTGTCTTGGCCAGGCAAAGCTGGAGCTCTCTGAGATCTTTCCTGTCCACCGACTTCCTCAGTATCTTTCTATATTTTCTCCAATATATCAGCGAGTCCTTGCTGAACTGAATGATCTCCCGACGCTTCAGCCAGATGGTTCCGTAGCAGCTCAGCACAGCCAGCACTCGCAGGCCAATCATGCCAAAGAAGTTCCACTGGAGGACGATGTTGTACTTGATGTAGCCGTCCAGCATGGCCCGGGGGAACATGAAGTAGATGTTCAAGAACATGCCAATCCCGATGACTAAGCTGTAGATCAGATAGGTCCTAGAGATCTTCTCCAGGCGAATGATTTTCTTATAGGAACGAAGCTCCAGGGTGGTGCCCATCAGGCCGAAGAACACGGCGTGGTAGTAGACCAAGTTCAGCCAGCGACCCAGTTTCGGATGCAACATGTTCGGATTGAGGTCGGCGCTTAACTGAACGAGCTTTGGACTAATTAGGTGAAAGTCACGGTCCGCTGGGAAGGCGATAAGTTGTCAGCTGGTTCATCCGATTTCCGGGAGGATAGCGGAGCTTCCATCGATTGCCCCGCAGTTGTGAGTAGTCCTTGGCCCGCAGCACACATGCTGCTTAAGTCCTTTTACCT
>VNJO01006665.1:0-31728 GCA_008042535.1 Drosophila tani | reverse complement strand
TGAGAAACAAATAAATAGTAAAAGTACGTGCGAATGGCTGCATTTTTGGCATTGACTAGTTACCCGCCACCAGTGATGGAGGAGGTGACTTTATATTACCTAAAATGTATATAAATTCAGCGATCTGATGAAGGAAAAATAAGCCCAATTAATTTCCATTATATGTTAACTAGAATAAATATAAATAAACCTTTGAAAATGATCTTCAACTCGAAACAATTACCTATGGCCATGCCCCAAAGGTAATACTCTCCAGATACCTGTCATCACTGTTCAGTACAGCCCCCCTTACCTCCTCTGGCCATATATATTGTGCGTATGTATATGCCATTTACAGATTGCTGGCATCGCGGCTTTCGTGAAAAATTCCGCGCAAATCTGGAATTAATTAAATTGTTTTGCAGCACGCACACGGACCCTGGCTTGACCATGGCCACTGTCGGAGAAGTGGAGATGTGAACGTGGATGTGTGTCCATGGACATGGACATGGACGTGGACACGCACCCGGCCAGCCAACCAACCACGCACCGAGTGCCGAAATCAACCAAATCTGGCCCGCCCATTCGGTAGCAGGATACACTCATCCACCCAAATCCTGACTGTTCGGGGGAAATTCGGTTTTTCCTCCTCCCCCACCTAGCTGTTTGTGAACTTATTCCAAGCCCACACTATTTTGGCTCGAAGGCATCAAAAATTCTCGACTTTTGGGTGGCAGTGTGAGGGGACTTTGGCACAAGATATTCGAGCTTATAATGGACGAGATGAGCTGGGATAAGACGTGTAAGAAAGCTGACAATCTATACGAAGATTGGCTCAAACTGAGGAGGGCTTGGGGTATTGTAAACTAATTCTGGTAATTTGATAAAATTATGGAAATAATTTCGAAGTGAGGGAAGGGATGAAAGAAATGAAATAATAATCTTTAAAGTACTACAAAAATAGCTTGAAATCTATATCCTTAAAGGAGCATTTTTTTATATTCATATAGTTTTACTCTTACTCAATCCCTTAATAATCCAGGAAGCTATTTTTATATTTACTCCAGCTTCCCCTTCATATTTAGCTCTTCAATTGAAGTTCCCTCTCCCGTCTGTCAGTTCATATTATAGTCACGATCTCATCCCTATTCCTGCACTTCGGTTCCTTGAACTCGAGAAGCCGCAAATCGGAAAAGAAGTCCCCCGCAGACTGGGAGTGTGCGTGTGTGTATTGGCATTTGCTTTTATCTCATTGAATGATTACAGTCACTGACAGTGCGAGATTAGTTGGCCCACAGCCTGAATAAATTATCAGCCTAATCTCTACCCCAGAGCTCACGGGCTGCGGCGTTCAACGAGGTTAATGATTGGGGCAGAGCCAGAATATATGTTATATATAGTTGCCCTAAGCTTTCCATTTGCCTAATCATCGAGTGTCGCCCCGAGGGAAAATGCCACTTTCATTCCGGGATTGCAGTCCTTTGACAAATATTTGTGGCATTTTTGCAGCTGCCAGCCAGAGTGCCAAAGAGTGCGAGGAGAGCCTTTAAATTGAGTTGTTTCGTTCACATTCAATTTGACAAATGCATTTTTCCTATTTTTCGGTCTGCCATATATTTCAGCTGGCTGCCACAAACAGAAGCCGGGGCCATAATTCAAAATAAATAAATTGTTTAATTTTAATTGTTTTTCGTCTTCCTGCCTGCGTCGCCTCATGTCGATTGGAATCGAGTCGACTCTTTTCGTTTGATCCGTAGGTGAAAATTCAATTTTAATTCCACATTCGGCTTCGATGGATTTTCAATTTAATTTTCCTTTTCTCTGCACAGCTCTTCCTTTTGGCCTCGATACGATTGCTTCCCCCATTGCTTTCCTTTGCCAAGGCAAAGGTGGATGGATGTGGGATATACAATTATTGTAAACCGAAAACAGGGGCCAAAGGACGAAACAAAAAGTGGAAACTGAAATTAATGTAAATTCGTTTTTAACACAATTCCTCAGCCGGCAATTTCACATTTGCTTTGTGCACAGCGAACAATGCAAAGCTGTGAGAATTCTTCAGTTAAGAATGGATTATGTCTTAGATATTTCTTTAAATTAAATTTAAAATTATATTTACTATTATTTCGTCATTGAAAAGAATCAAAGTCTTTAAAAAGTAGTTTTCGCTTTATTAAGTATTTATTTTCAATACCTTTCATTATTTTCTTATTAGGAACTTGGGAATAATTGTTTTAACAATGTAAAATTATATGGTAATGTGTTGGTAAATTTTTTAAATAAATAAAAGTATCCAGGGTTATATTCAGATTAGTAAATCTATCATAAGGTTGATGCATTGCTTTATATCCAAATATTTTTTTTTGTTTAAAGAATGTGAATTCCTCAGTGCATGCGAACCAGACCAAACCCTCCGACTGACCCCAATAATGTTTTCGGGGCCCACACACTTGGAGCAAGTAGAACTCTGGGCCCGGGCCCAGCATGTGCACAAGGTTACAATCAAAATCAAGGCTTTTAATTGAAATTCAACAAAAATGCAGAAATTCAAATATGCCGCACTCGTCCTGTTTGTTGTGTGTGTGTGTGTGTGTGTGTGTTGGTGCGTTTCTGTATGTGTTGGCGGAGATTTGGCTCTCGTGCAAATGGAAAGCCGGAAAAGCCGGAAAAGCGGCTGCACGTGTCAATGATTGTTGGTACTGGCAGGGGAGTGGCAGTGGGCGGACACTTCCTCCTGGCCGAAAAATCAATTAAAATTCCGCCAAAACATAATAATAAATACAAACGGTTTTTGCCACCTATTAAAAACGCGAATGAATACGGTTCCGACTCGTCTCCTGCGGTGATTTGAGTAAAATAAAAGTAAATAAATTAAAAGGACAGACAGCGCCGGCATGAATTTTCAATTGCCTTCCCCGCAGCATTTATGGCCACATTTCCGGTAATGGCTTCTTTGCTAATTCGGCGAATTTAATCAAATTTTATAATTATTTCGGGTAATGCGATTATCGCTTTGAGGGATTTCCTTTTCATTTATAATTATTGAAAGCTCATACAATTAAAATCGTATGTGTTGGATGGTTTTTCCAAGGGCAAATTTCAAATTTCCCACAAGCTTAGGCAGAGCGATGTGAAGCTATTGTGTTTCGTGAACATTAATGAGTGGGGGAATAATCGAATGGAATTTATTACAATTTTAATATAATAGATATTTGAATATTTGGATATATTTATGGGTTTCTCAAATCCATTTTATATTATTTCGTATACAAATAAAATTTACTCTAGTACTTTTTCTGTTAGGAAAATTTAAACCGACTTTAAAAGAGTTAATATGGAACTTAGGGACTTTAAAGACAATAAAACCATATAATAAAATACAAATGCAAATTTAGAATTGTTCAGCTCATGATTAAGGCTTATTCTGTAATTTGTATTATCTATTTCAATTTCTATAAAATGTTCTGGCTCCTATTTTCAGGGTATTTATTGCTCCGACCTACCATAAGAAGTACACCTAGCTTGGGTTTTAATTAAAAATGGTTTTTGCCACTGGATAGATTTGTTAGCCACGCATAAAAAAAAACGCATTAAAATAAAACTCCAGATTGACCGTATTATATTTTATTTATGCAGGCATAAGAGCTTTATTTACCACATTTTTTCTGAGCTGACATGGAATGGCTTTAAAATTGGCCTAGACCGGGTGGGGACAGGGCAACTCCCCCATGGGACAGGACTGTGTTAGTGGAAACTGGGGTTGGACCTGCCACTTAGCAACTAATATAAGCACCAGAATGCGGAGCGGGGACTGCTCGGGAAAAGCTTAAATTACGCGCTCAATTAAACTTTAAGCAAGTTGGAAGAGAGGCCACCAATTCAATACAAAGGGGCGAGCAAAATCTAAGCGCAACTTCAAAGCCCTTTCTACGTTTGACGTGCAGCCTCGCAGAAAATTCAGTGAAGCCAGCTCCAGGGACGGAGCCCAAAGGGGGGCGGTGTCCCCGATTTGGGGGTGTGGCAGTGTCTGAGTGGCAACTTAAGATGCCGCATTTTACGCATATTTAAGCGGTGGGAGAGCCTCACTTGGTAATCTTTATGATTATTATCGCCGCTTTGGCTGCGGGAGTGGGCTAAAATTGGTTTTTGTTTCGGCGTAAACAAATAAAATAGTTTGCCCAATAAACTGGTAAACAAATAAATACATATTGACATTTATGCCTGGCATCGAACCCCAGGGATTCTCCACGCTCGCCGCCAGTGTTAAATGGGGTTTAAAATTTACGGGCCATTTTACATGTTATTACGTATACGTAATATTTACTGTTTCGCACCTTTTGCGGTTTTATTTTGGATTAGATTGAGATTTGGCAAATTATGAAAAACTATACGAAAAAGGCAGCATGCAGCTTTAAAAGGTTTCAGCTGGAAATTTATGATGGGGCAATAAATAAGTGGGTTTTCTCTTTATTTTCTTAAATTTTATTATGAATATGAATATTTAGAATCTCGCCTTTTTTACGTCTACCTTTTTCTTTCTCGATCTGTTTTGGTTTGCATTTATTGCGTTTGCCAATTTTAGACTAAACACTATCTGACACACACGCATTTCACTTAATCAGCAGTTTAGAGCAAGTTAGTGGCTAATGTAAATATCATCTACTCCACGTTGTGTGAACTTTTTTGGGCAAAAGCATAAATTTGCGCTGACATGGCACATGTCCTGCACTCATACACACGGATGAAAAAAGCGAAGAAATTATGAATTTGTAAATTATAATTTAAATAAGTTAGAAAGACTCCAAAGTAACGTCTTTCTTAATTTAAATCGAATGTCCTAGAATAAATGAATTTACTGCAGTTACTTTGACTAAATTGTACTGCAAAGTTGAACAATAAAACAATTATTAAAATAATTATTCTCATCTTATTTACATACATAAGATTTTTTTGTATTAAATAAGATAAGACCAAGCCGATATAATTTAATGATCTAAAAATATGATGATGGATTTGAGCTAAATTTTCTTTAAGGTAATAAATTATAATATGATAAGGGATTACCCATTTTTAAATTATATTCAATGAATAAAAATAATACATTTTTATTCAGTGACGTTTTAGATGGTCTGTTTTATTTTTAATTCATAAAATTTGTATATATAAATAAAGCACGCTTCATTTTTTTTAGACTGCATTATACCTCATAAAATCTAATTTTAATAAGTAAATTGGAGGAACGATAAAAAACCCAATGTAAATCTCAGTGCCTACAGTCCCCGGCAGCATGTCGAAGGCGAAGAGAAATATTTAAAATTGAGCATACATCAACGGAGGGCAGCAGGACAGGATTCGGCGGCCAGCACACGTAGACCATTAAAAAACACTTAGAAAAACAACAAAAGTCATTTAAACTTTTTGCCAACTTTTTTTTCACCCGCACTTCTCTGCTGCTCCTCTATTTCCCGTAGAGGGAAAAAAAACGAAATGTGAAATTAAGAGATGTGTGCGAAGGCAGAGGGACCCAGGGTACAGGACACAGGATACAGAGAACAGGGAAACGGGGAACTGGGACCCAGGGAGATGTGTGATGTGATGTGCCGGACTCTGGACTGCGGACTACGGAGCCCGGTCTCCGGACTCTTTGTTTACATTGTGCGGACTGACCCAAGACTTCGTCGGCGATGAGAGCATCACAAAGGGCGAACTTTCCTCGCTATCCTCGTCGATGTACATTTAAGCGAAAGTTTCCTTCTCGTTTCCGCGTGCGTGTATGGTATGGTGTGTGTGTGTTCGAGGCACTTTTAATTCAGTTGCAGTTTTATCCGCCGCACAGCATTAAGTCCGTATAACCGTGCCGCAGCTAGCGAGGAGAGTGCAAAATAAATGCAATTTTCTGCGCGCAAATGAGTTAATTGAAATCATTTACATTTAATTGCACTTTAAATTAGTTAATTCGCTAAGGTTGATTTATGCGGGGGGTGGCCGCCAGCTACTTTTGCTAGGAGTGCTGTTCTGTGGCTATAATTATTGGTATTCTTTACACCGACGACTCGGCACACATGTCGTTTTGGTTTCGTTGGCGTTCGCTGAGCAACTGAATGAACGGCTAAAGTACGGCGGCGGCCACGCTACGTATACGTTATGTTCCGCTACGCTATCCTCAGTCGGCGGAGTGACCACGCACACAGCTGCAAAGAGTGCCATATACACACACAGACATAGCGTGTACATAAAGAATATTCAAATTGGCAACTCAGCGCCCGTCTCTCCACTTTTGGCGCATTCAAGCCTGAAGAGTGCTCGACTCACACTCACTCAGAGCTCAGAGCTCAGTGCTCAGAGCTCACCTGTGCTCATATTTCTCGTATACTCGCACTCGTCGTTGTATTTATTTATTGTTTGGCCAAATCAGGGCCGTCAATCTCAAAAACTTCGCGGCCATTAGCTGACTGCCCCCCTTTTTGTTTCGGTGTACGCTGTGGCGCTGCTTCCGCCGCTCGCCGCTGGGCGGCGCTGCTGTTGTGAATCAACAAGGCGTCGCGACTCGCGACGCTGAAATTGCGCGCCAAAAATCCCCTCAACCGCACACATATGCATGGCTGCCCGGTTGGGTTATTTGGCAGTGAATATGTGCCACTGGGCGAGTGTGTGTTTAAGCCCGATTCTCCGCTGATTTGTTTGCCTTAAGAGAAACATTTGCTGCATGAGCTATTGGCCAACGCTTAGGCTGTGGGCCAATAACGAGTTATAGCCGGGCCCATATTGCATATCCATCAGAGCCCCCAATATCCACTCCTTGTCGGGCAGAGATGTCTGAAATTATGGCACTTGGGGAACTAGTTCGAACTAGGTTTGAGTTTTCAACAAAGACTTTTTGAGAAGTGATGGGAATTTAAGACCATTGTGAAGCACTTTTTGACTTTTAAGCTTAAAAGCAATATTACAAATTAAATAACAGCTTGACGTACTTTAAATTCCAATGAAAATTTCTTAGTCATCGAGCTTAAGAGCTATTTACTGAAGTATTAAAATATTAATCCATTATCAGAATAAGTAATTAAATTGATATAGAGAATTGAATGAAGATAACAACTTTTTATTCTATAAATGGAAAAAAAACTGATGAAGAGAGCAATCGTTCAAATCAATTGTAAGTTCGAGAATTTAAAGAAAAAAATGTTTTACAAATTTATAATAAACAATAAGTATTTCCCAAAAAAAGATATTAAAGATCCCTCTTTACATAACAATTTAAAGAACTATATTTTTGAAGAGTTCTTAATCATTTTAAGTGTATTATTTAGCTTACCTATAATTATAAAACGAAAATCATAAAACCCTTCCGAACTAGTTGTAGTTCCTCGCGTAGCAAAAAAAAAAATGGCCAACTCTACTCTGATAAATCACAAAATGAAGTATGCATGGCCCAACATGTACATATCCTGGACTTTTGTGCTTGTGTGCGTGCCAAAGGAGCCGTATAACTTTCACTTGCGAAAGAGTCTCAAAAGGAAAGCGCCTGGGTTTTCCCCGCTTTTCCTCGCAGCACAGCTTTTGTTGTTGCTTTGTTTTCGTTTTGGCTGCCGTTGCCGTTCCCGTTGCCATTGCCTTTACCGCTGTTGGTCTTGTTTGCTGGCTTTGCCCTCTGAGACGGCCACTTTCGCTCTCCGCCTTTGGCTCTCACATTCACATTTCGCCAAAGCATTGGTATTCGTGTTTGTGTTTGTGTTTGCGTTTGTCCTGGCACTGGTGTTGGTGTTGGTGTTGGTATCGGTGTTGGCCCGCTTTCGGCTTTGTGTTGTTGTACTCCTATAGTTTTGCGGCAGGGAGGTGGAAATTCAGGTCCGTTCTTGGCCAACTTGATGTGGTAGTTTAGCTTATTGCTTTTCACTTTGAAGTGGCTTATATGGATATTTATTACCATGTCGGTTGTATTTGAATTTCACTGGCTCCAAGCACGCGCCAGCTCTCTTATTTTCTCACACTTTCCTCGCCTTTCTTATGGCGTTGTTTTCCTTTCCTTTTTCTGCCTTTTCTGCTCTAGTATTTGCCTTTGATATGGCGGCCTAGGGGTAATACTTCAACGTCCACTATGCCTTTTTCAATTTTCCCTTCTCTGAGTTTGGTTTGTGAATGAAAACGCATGAAATACGTGGCTTGGTTTCTTTTTTCTTCTATTTTTTTTGGGGGCCAGTTATTGGCCATTGTTTTTTGGGTGGCACAGCTCGGCCGGTCACCCGCCCTTCGGCTGGCAAAATTATGGAAATAATTAGCATGCACCGGGAGAAAAAAAGAGGAGGCCTAGTTATTTGCCTGCATATTCCGATTGCTGCCGCCTGCCTGCGGTCATTTCCGCTGCCATATTTGTTTGTGGCCACGACAGCTGCACAAATGAATTGGCCAAATGGCACTGGGGATGCTGATTTTGGGCTGCTTATTAAATATTTTATGCTCTTTTGTTTGCTCTCACTGTGTTTGCCTGGCATTGTCACTTGGTCCGGCATTTAATGCGGTTGTTCAAACAAGTTTTGGGCGGAAAACTCTCTCGGAAAAGCTCGGCGCTGCCGGAAAATGCTGAATGTGCGACACCGCAATTATGTGTTGCCTTCTAATGCGGATGGGCCATGGGGCACAGGGCGTATGAGCTATATGATGCTGTCGCTACTCTGATGGCGTTTATGCCGAAACTCATGACTCATGCTGTGAGCTTTAATTAAACATAACTTTATATAATTTTAATAAATAAAAAATAAAGAATTTGTAGAAAATGCCATTCATTTAATTCTTCAATTATAACTGTAGAACTTATTCCAAAAATGAGGTAAGAAAAAGCTAAGCATTGACTCTCTTTTTAATTTAATTTACTTTCCTTTCCAAAAATTCCAGAAATATTCCATGAAATCCATAGCATAAACTCTGTATTTAAGGCCCGGCTCTGTTTACCTCACATTTATCTTGAAGGCGAGAGAGCCAAGATTAATTTTGTTAGCTCGACCTTTTTGGCCATTTGTGCTTGTTGGCTCTCGGTGCTCGTTTCTCGGAGCGTGTCGAAATAAATCGTCTTAGTTGTGTTGGCTTGCTTTGACTTTAATTGAATTAAATTGATTTTGCTCCGCTCGCCTGCCCGCCCGGCCGGCAGTCATCAATTGCGAGTGGCCAGGTGAGAGAGAGAGCGATCTGCTGCCGTCGCTCCTGATGTTTATAAATAGAATTTTCTAATCCAGACCCCTAGCACCGCAAATTTGACATGACAATCAACTCAACTTGGACACGTATTAGACGCACACACACACCGAGCGCCCGCACACACTCGATCCGATGTTTATGTTTTTCCAATCAATTGTGTCACAAACATGGCTATGAAAATAAATACACCCCCGTCGCAGGACGCCGCTCGCAGGACATTCTGTTACTGTTGTGCTTCGACGGATAAACACACCCACACTCTTATACAGACACAGATACATTTGATGGCCATTCTATGGCATAAAACAATAACAAAAGCGTGTTCAACGTGGACAATGAACCGAAAATGAAAATGAAAATGAAAACTCGCCGAAAATTGATAGATACATAGATACAAGTTCAGATGTTGGTCAGCGGATGCTGGATAGTTTGGATCCATGGCACATGAAACTGCAATTTTGCAGCCATTGTGCGAGGGGGTTCCTACGGTCAGTGATTGTGGAAACTGTGGACTGCGGACTGTGGACAGTGGGCCCAAATGTGATTGACTGCGCACACAACTTTTAAGTGGAAACTCGATTGCTCACACTATTTGACCTGTGGCCACCGTGGCAAAAGTTTGTTCAACTTTAACGACTGTCATATTTGCGGACGGTGAGTATTGGAAGGGAATGGTGAACGCATTTGTGAAGCGGTTGATCGCCGGTAAATTGCCGGACAGTGGTGCGAAATTCTCGAAAGTTTCAACAAAGTTGATGAATGGTCTCTATAGAGACTTCCAATCAGCACAGGAATACCACAAAAAATTTTAAGAGGGCTAAGTTAGTCTGGTCAGGGAAACCAATTATTTAATAATCAATTTCTTTGCTTTTTTCTTGAATAATTATTTAAAATATGCAAAATATTAAATGCTAAATATATTAGCTTTTATATTAAAAATTGCCATATTTTTCACTCCTTCTTGAACACTTTTCACTTAGTTTTAGCACTAACCATACAACATATATGTTGTATGGTTAGTGGTTTTAGTTACCAAAGTAACTTTTTTGGGTGTCTAAATATTTTGACAGACATTTTTATTTCTTATTTAAATATGTTTTCTTACTGAAAGGACCCTTAAGGACTTGTTATAGTTTTATATTGAATTAATTTGTATCATTTATTGATAATCCTTAATATTCACCAATAAATATGAAATAAATTCCACTTTGTTTTGAACTAATCTTAATTAATTTTGGGACACATCTTGACAGATTGTAATTGGGTTTAATAATTTATTTTTACCGCCCCCCACTGGACTTTATCATACTCTCACTGTGGTCTATGAAAGAGGTGCCTTTCCCCCTTTGGCGTTGAGTTTAGGGGAATTCGAAAAATTTTCATAAAAGCCACACAATCGGCCAGAATAATTCACATTTTCGGCCATGCGTTGACATCCCTCGCAGTTTCCCCGCACACACTCAGTCCCCAAGAATTTTCCCATAAGCGTATAGGTCTGTCTCTGGTTGTTGCATAGTTTTCCCGGGAATTGTTGCTGCCGGAGGCCATAGCCATATTCTCGTATATCGTATATTTTCGTATTTGCGCATTTTCAATTTCTATTGTTGCTGTCATGTCTGGGGCACAGTGCGCCTCGCCGCCTCTCGCTGGGGCTCAACTTGTTAATAAAAGTTTACCGATTTTCGGACGTCGCAAGAATGATTACTGCCACACTGCACACAATTTAAAGTTTTGCCCGCTCATACATAAATCAGGCGCCAGGAAAATCCCACTCGGCAGCACCAGCAGCAGCAGTGGTCGCAAGAAAAAAAGGAAAGCGCTCGACCAAAAAAATATCGTCCGCGAAAGTTGCCCGCTCCGGTGCGTGCAAAGTTGTTTAGTGAGAAACTTCAACTGGACACGGCCGAAACCGCACTTGGCCAAAACGCAAAATGGTACAAAGTGTGCCACGCGGTTGCGGGGTAGTCGGCGGTAAAATTAATAAAAGTCGTAATAATACTCGCAATTTCCTTTCAGCGCCGCCCTGCCATCGCGCATTTTCCTTTGCCTTTGTTTCCTCTGCCTTTTGCATAATTTTTTTGCTCTTTATTTTTTATATATACATAATATATATATATGTATGTATTTTATTTTTTTCTCAGCTGTCCAGCTTTTCCGTTGCTGTGTGGAAATTCCTCAGCTCTTTCCCGATGCTGGACGATGGGAAGTTTTTGATTTAAATAGTTTGGCCCCGGCATTTTACTGCTTGGCTGGCATTTTTGAGCTGCCATCGACTCCTACAAGTCTTTATTATTTTTATTGTGTTTTTCCCGTTCGGATGCCTTGGCCGCCGGGGCGGATTGCTCGTATTATTATTAGTAAACATTATAGGCAAGGTTAGGTCACGACGTCGGGGGTGGGCTATAAGGTCCCATTCTCTATTCTCCACCCCAGCGGAAGTTGGGCGGCTGGGGCTGACTTATCGTCGCCATTTTCAGCGACGAGTCTTCGTGCATAAATAATTTGTTGGGCATTTATTATTTGTTTTAGGTGTAAATATTTCAAGCTCACAAGTGAAGCGGGCCGAAGAAAAGAGGTCGAGGTTTATAGCTTAATTATTCCCATGCATGAAACGAGCCTCCTTTGACGCCGCTTCCTTCTTAAGTCCCTTCTTCCCAGCCATTGTTCGGTAACCCCTTTTGTGCGGTCTTGGGCTCCTTTTTTTATTTCTCCTCAGCACACGCATATAATACATAATTTTTTATGATTTATAAAATGTTTGTTTGTGCCTCTACGCCCTGGGTATAATTTTAATTATTTCCTACATGTGCGCGGTTTATTAATGGCCACGTCAGCTCAGCTCGGCTTTCTTTCTCCTCCACTCTCCGCTCGCCTTTTTAATGGAGGTCAACTTTAGTTGGACGAAAAAATGCATAAAGATTTATTGCATTTGACAAGTTTTTGTTAATGATTATGGCACGTGCTATGGTCGCTCTTTTTGCCAAGGTTTAGCGACCCCTTTTCTCTTGACTTTAATTTACAATCCCTTGGAGAGGGCGGCAATAACCTTTCAAGGATCTAGCCAGTGTGTGTGGGTTCACGGGAAAAAATTGCTTGCATATTGGGTATCAAATTTTAATAAATTAAAGTTTTTCTTTTTGTTAAGAAGAAGATTTTCTTATTTTAAAGTGCTTAATATTTGAAAATTTCAAGTGTTAATATTTACGAATGAAAAATAATATAGCTTATTATAAATTTAAGAAGGACATAATTTTTTCAAGAACATTTACAAAGTTTTAAATTTATTTTTCTAAAAAAATGTTAGGACACCGTATTGCCACCTTACTTGACTTCCATTTTCTTATTGTGTACAAAAGTATAGATGGTAGTGGTTTTGCCTTATTTTATGAGCTTAATATTCAATATCCTTAGACATGTGTGTGCCCTTGGCCACCGAAGTCACGCAGTGTCAATAAATTAATATAAATGTCACTTGCCAGACTGCATCCCATACATTTTTCAATCATTTGGACAACGCAGCAGTTTTTCCTCCGCCGCCACCTTCACGAATCCCCGAATCGCTTCTTTGTATTTCCGGCCACACCCCCTAAATGGGACGTGGGTGTGTCCCGGGTGGAAATACCGTTACAGAAGCACAAAACTGATTTGAATTTAATTACTTGCTTGGCATATTTTGTTATTTTCCCGTCGACCGTTAAACGTTATGCAAATTGCTTCGACTTACAATACAAGAAAATGTTTCTTTTTTTGTTGCCACTCGCTGACAAATTGTTGATGAACGTTGAATATATATTTTCTTTTCTTGTGGAAAATTGTGGGAGGTTTTCCCAGGGATCTTAGGTGGGAAGGGGATGTATAATTGCATTTTCGTGCCGGGGAACGGGAGACGTTAATGAGCGCTACCGAAACGCGCTGGAATGTCAGCCTTAGTAAATCATCATGCCAAAAGCAATGGCCAACACAGCCTTGACGTTTCGCCCGAAGTCAGGGAGGCAGTGGGTGGCGGCTGGCGAATCGGACCTGGTCACAGATATGGAGAGGCTGCGTGGCGGCCGGATGGGAAGGAGAAGGGCGCATATCACATGTGTCCTTAGCATAGCCAGTGACATTTTCTGCTCCATTATTTTCATCATGTCTGACAGACGACATTTCAACATGCAACTAGCAACTAACGGGGGCAGCTAACACCGCCAGCCTTTCCATCTCGCATTTCCCATTTTACCCTTTCCGGGGCCTCACCCCCGCAGTAACACGTATGGTAACTGTAGCCCGAACTGTAGCTGTGAACTGTGCACACTGAAAAAATTATCGGAAAAAAATTAATCCGAAATTTAAAAAATTGTAAATTAAAATAAAATAAAAATTGATGAAAGGAAGTCAGTATATCTTATATAAAAACTCTCAATTAAAGAAAAATAATGATTATAAGTAGGTAAGCTTAGATTGTTGTGTTGTGCCTTGAATATTTTAATAATAATATTTTTCCTTAGTGAAGTTTTGTTTTTTATCACCCCTAAATATATTTAAAAGGTTTTTTTTCCAGTGCCCTGCATCTGCAAAGTGCTGCCAAGATGGCTCGCCTCACTCCCTTTCTTCTTGGCTCGTCATCCTTCTGTTTCTCTCCTTCTTCCTCTCTGTTGTCCTTGTGCTCAAGTCGGCCATTTGGTCGTGTCTGCTTTAGACACCAATATATTATGCCATTGTCGTGGTGTGCGTGTCCTGTGCGTAAGTGGTAGTTCCCTGTTGCATCTGCCTTTGCTCGTGCATCTGTCTGTCCGTCTGTCTGTCTGTCTCTGTCTGCGTCTGTTTATGTGTGCAGTGGCAGATAGCCGTACTCCCACCTAAGAATTTCATGGGCTCCATGGGCTATACGTACACCCGCTTATTTTCCCACACCCCACCGGATCTCAGGATCCTCGGACAGGGCGGCAGAGCGTCCTTGCGACTCCTTCTCACACATTCAGCCCCATCTCATTCGGTTAGGTCGAGTCAGCATTTTGCATTGCAAATATTTATACCCTACTTAGGTTGAGTTTTATGTGTGTGCCCATGGAGTTTGCTCTGACTGTCCGATTTCGGAATGGAGCGGATAGCTCTGAGAGTGAAGCGGTGGACAGTAAATCGGGAGTATGATGAACGGTAGGAGGTAAAATTTTAAGCTTCAAAAATATTTTAATATTTCTATACATCTACCCATATCGTAAAATGCCAATAAATTATATTGCAAGTCAAATAATAATTAATCAAAATATGGAGGCGTGTTTAAATATCTTTTAAGTTAAAAGGATTTAGGTCCTAACATAATTTATTAGAAATATTCATTTTTACATTATACATTTTCATTCAATTAAATTAATTGCTTACCTCAAAAAGGAGTTTTTAAAATTTTTGTGTTACAAAACAATAAGTTTAAAAATAATATGTTCAGTACTATACATTTATATTTATATTTTTATTACAGCAACTAATATAAAATGTTATTTAATGAGAATCCCCCCTATTTAAATATTTTAAGCTAAGGCTAATATAAGCTCATCATTAATTTATGTTATATTTATTTAAATTTTATTTTCATTCCCCCACCAAACAAGTTAAAAAATTAATTTTCGCCCAACGTGGGGCTCGAACCCACGACCCTGAGATTAAGAGTCTCATGCTCTACCGACTGAGCTAGCCGGGCATACGAACCACCTAGAGCCAATTTTCTGGCTAGCCCCTAAGCGATCTAAGTGTAATCGAATATCTAAAAATAGACTGGACATTTATATTTATATTTTTATTACAGCAACTAATATAAAATGTTATTTAATGAAAATCCCCTCATTTAAATATTTTAAGCCAAGGCTAAGCTCCAACTCATTATTTATTTATTTCATATTTATTTAAATTTTCTTTTCTCCCCCCAAACAAGTTCACCTTCCTGGAATATCTACTGTTGAAGCAGTGTTTGTCCTTGTGCACTTTCAGAGCTTCGTTTGGCTTGGTTTGGCTTTTTTTGTGAGCCACCACCACCAAGTGCCATGCAATTAATTTGGTGCAATTGCATGCCATCGAAAATAATATACAGAGATGGAATATTGTAAATGCCATTCTAGACATATTTTGCATGCAAATTTGACACTTTTTGCCTCATTATTTGACGCCATAATAATAATGCCGGGGGCCAAGGCGAAACGGGGGCTGGCAGGATGCCGGCATATTTCATTTAATATGCGAGTGTGTGTGTGTGAGTTAATAAGGAAATATCCTTTTACACATGTGACCCTAATAATTTCCCCCAGTTCTTAGGTTTCGAGAGCAGCCTGCATTACTAATAATAATGCCATTGTATGCATGCGTATCTGTGTGAGGGCGTTAGTGTGTGTGTGTGTGTGAGAGAGAGTGTGTGATGGTGGGGTATTTTGTGCTGTGTTGTGATTTATTGCATTCGTGTGCCAGATTTTACAAATGTAATGCGCCACACTATGGCACTCCTCCTTGGTCCCTATTCCTGGCTCATGCATATGCAAAGTTTCGAATATTTTGCCCTGCGAATATGTCACAGTGTGTGTGGGGGGGAGGGGGTATCTGTGTGAGTGTATTGTGGAGGAGTTCTCGCATAAATATTCCGTACGGAGTCATATTTCTTTCCTTCGTTTTGTATGCGCTCCACTCTTTCAAAGTGGCGTGGACATACGTGTCGGAATTATTTGACTTCCGTTCTTTTTTTCGCCCATTCCCATTTACCATTCTCCCGTTTTCGGCTTCTGTTTCGGTTTCAGTTTCGGGGATAAGATGAATATGAAATTTTTATTAGCTGGCAAAAGTTGTAAATGCAAATTTGTTAAGCGAACCGAACATACATTCAGGTCGTCTCCTGTTGCTCAACAAGAAGAATACACCTGGCGCCTGATGTAAGCGGAACTTGTCAATTCATGGAGCAAAAAAATCCGGATTTGTTGCCTGCATTTATGCCATGAAACAATCTTGAAACTAAAACGTTGTCAGTCGATTGCAAATGCTCACAGGATCTGTGAAGCTGTGAACTGTGATGGCCTCCTTTTCAAATATTACGTATACGCATGCTGCCACACACTCGAACACATTCGGAATGGGAATGGGAATGGCAAAAGGAAACTATCTGTGGCAATGCGCATAACTATGCATAATTGTTGTAAAATGTCTGAACTCGAAAATCTGATAAATTATAACTGCAAAGTTTTTTGAGTGCGCCAGCAAAATTTTAAGCAATTTCAGCCACGCCCAGCAGGCCAACAATTGCCATGGTCCCGTCTCCGCTCCGTTCGACCCCCCGAAAACGTAACTGAATCCCAGGCAAAGCCAAAAGTTGAAACATATTCAATTTATGACTTTAGATCAGAGGTCGGCACGGCCCTATCCCGTGGGATAGGAAATTTCTCTGCCGGCGTCGCTGCCTCTCATGAACAGTATAAACGTTCGTGTGACTTCGGCACAGGTCTTCGGCTTCGCTCTAGTGCTGCCGCATTGTCATGTTCTAGCTAAATCTAGCAGTTTTTAGCGTGAAATAGTTGTTTTTTTGGTTATAGCTAGTTATTATGCATATAAAAAAAAAGTTAGCTTTTTTTTTGTCATATCTTGTTACTTATGAAAGAGACGAAGTCTCTCTGTCTCATTTTTCACATACACAAATGCAGTGTTGGCATGTCAATGTAATGGTGCGGACCCCTGCTTTAGATGAAAATTCCTCCAGCATTTAAATCACTTATGCACTTAATCAGTGCACTTAAAATGCAAGAGAAGTGCCACAGCAGAGACACTCTGACAGAAGCCATGAGAAGAAAATCGCAATCATTTCGCCGGCACTGGTTAGCAAAATTCGGGTACTTTAGAAATTCAAAGATTTTGTATTGATAAAAAAATAAATAATTTTATTACGTTAAATTGGAGAAGTACAATTGGGAAAGATTGGAGCCTTATATACAATATATATCATTTCATGGGATCTCTAACAAAAATTACTTAAAAATTTAGATAAGAAGTTCAGAATTTAAATTGTTATTTATTTTTCTTTACAAAAAAATATATGAAATTGTATTTGTATAATTAAAATTGTTATCATTTATCGATTACTTTTATTACAAAAGATATAATTTCATATAGTATACGGATTTTTAATGAAAATGTCGGCTTCCAACAAATCTACGCATTTTTCATATATAGTATTATATTTAGGCAACATTATTTAGAAGAGTTATTATAATAAATTAAAAAAAGAATCTCAGCAAAGTATTTTGAAGAAAAAAATAACAAAAATTGATTTTCGCCCAACGTGGGGCTCGAACCCACGACCCTGAGATTAAGAGTCTCATGCTCTACCGACTGAGCTAGCCGGGCACTTGAAACACGGCGAGCCAATGTTCGGGCATGGTCATAAGCGATCTAAGTGTGAACGAATTTCTAAAAATAGACTGCCCTGAATAAAAATGATAAGAAAAGCAAAGCAAGCATAATTCGTTAGCTTACATATTTGTTTATTTTTATATACGTGAAACTATGCGAGGTCTTACGAATATAAATTAAAGTAAATATATGCATTTTGTAATAAATTTATTTATAGTTCTTTGGTAGACTGTTTAATATTGTGATTCCTCACACTCCAATTTATTTCAAATTAAAGACCTACATGTCCTTGAATTTGTCTAAAAACTTTATTATATTTTGACTTTGCAGACCAGTGTATGGCCTGGATTGCGTGTACGCCATTTGATTTTAGATTGCTTTTGGGCTAGCCCAAAGAAAATGTTGACACTTTTGATTACGCAGTATAATAGTTGCCGTTCCCCTTCCCACAATCGATTTGCGAGGGAATTGATTCCGATATATGTATGTACGAGTATATTTACATGTGAGGTCTGCAGGAATGCATTCACGGCCGACTCCTTGGCCCAGAAGTCCCGCAGCGTCGCCTTCTCCGGCGGCTCCCTGCCCGGATAAGCGGTCATCTCCGTTGTGGTCGATTCGGCGTACATCGATGTCGATTGCTATTACAATTACACTCACACAAGCACCCCGCACACACACTCCCTCACTCGGTGGCTACTTAGCCTAGTTTTGGCTTTATTTTTGGCAGCCAACACACGCCTTGACTCTGATTCGGACTCGGACTCCGTTGCGGATTGGGAAATAAATGAATTTAGAGCACGTGACAATTTGCGCCTTGATTTATGCGCCAAGGCTGCGCTGTCGCTGCTTATTTATGCTATTTTTATTTTTGGCCGTAATTTGAATAATACGTCCGTATAAAAAAGCATTTATCACCGTTGATATAATTAATGTCACTTGCACAAATAACACAGCAACAACAAATGTTTAATATGTGGAGCGCCAGTGCCAAGGAGGCATATTTTCGGAAATTAAATTTCAGCCTCTGTGATTCCGAATCCGATTGCTCTGGTGCGTGGGCAGAGTTGTCCTTTTCTTGGCCGGAGCGACAGAGTTTGCCATGTAACCGCATTAGCCGCTGCTAGACACCAAACTGTGCCTACGGTCCTTCTCAAAGTCCTGAAAGTCGCTGAAAAGTTTCCTCGCGGCGCGTTTTCCAAACCGCAGCACACAATATGACGCAAAATATTGCAGCGCATACATAAACATAAACAAAGGGGTTGGGGAAGGGGGACTGAGCGGGGGGAAATTCGGTTGGAAAATGGAAAAGGGCGGCGAAGAAGAAGCGTCTTGACACGTCGAGCCTGTGTGTGTATTTGTGACATGGTCTAATGGCATTTCCAAATAGCTTAGCGCAAAAACTTCATACAACAGTCACTCTTGGTCTCTCACACACTCACGTTGGCTATGGCCAAGACTCACTCACACTCTCTCAACTTGTCAGGCCATCAACAACGACAACAACAACAGGAACAGGAACAACAACAGCGGCTACGGGCTACACCAACAATGGCGACGTTTCAATTGCATTTCCGTTTGTACCAGTTTTCATTTCAAAACTCATAAGTTTCAGACGACATCAACGACGACGACGACGACGACGACGTGACCAGCGGGCTCCTCTGCTTCCAGTTCTCCTTATTCTTGTTACACAAGAAGAAATTTTTACAATTTACAAATGAAGTTACCCAAAAGGGCCTCTTTTAATTTACGAATATATGATAAGAATTTGTTTCCCAACATCGTATGTGACATTACTTAAACTTTTTATTATAGACAAATTGTAGTCCTTCCGGTATCTCAGATTTTTCACAGTGCACTTAAGAAACACGCTGTGGCTGACAGCGCGGGACAACTGTTTGCAAATTCTAAAAACTTTTCAATATGTTTGACGACGTGTGCCATTCACAATGGGTGGAAAACACTTTTTGCTTGCTTAAGCGAAGGTGGAAAACGGTGCAGGTATATTCGCCAGGTAAACGAGAAAGTTTTCTTCAGGAAATAATGGATGGTGGAGAATAAAGATTATGTAAATACAAACATTTCCGCATGCGTCTCTGGCACATAGCAAATTTATTAAAGATATCTTTATTCTTAAGTTGATTTACCTTAAAGAAGTTTTCTTGCATTTTATATAATAAGTTTTTTTGTGGAATGTAACGACTTAACTTTTGGCTTTTTTAAATGTTTGGAACTACTTTAAATGAAAATTAACTGATATTGCAGCTTAATATCGTGTGAATATAAAACATTTATTATTCTATTTTTCCTATTTATCATTGTTAGCTCTTTTCCTCGTATAACGAACCACACTTTGAAATAAAAAATAATTTAACCAATTTTTTACAGCCCTTAGAAGCTGGCTATAAAAACTTTGAAGAGTAATGCCCACGCCATAGTGCTTTTTATCGGGCTAACTACATTTTAGTTCCCTTGTGCAGCGCAGGCCAGCTTTGGACCCAAGTGAAAGTTGTTGTCTATGGTAAAAACAACGGAAGTTTGCCACCCCGAACAACCTCAGCCCCTCCGCCCTTTGGCCACTATCCCGGTACTTCCACTTTACCACTTGAGCCGCTTGACAACTTTCACCATTAGCGGAACAACGGACAAACACCAGCACACTCACTCACAATATGGCACACAAAAGTCGAATTTGTAGTCAGCGCCATCAATTCGAGTTGAAGACATTCCCCAGCCGCTTTTCCAACCGCCCAAGCCCCATTTCCCCATTTCCCAACCCTTCGCTCCTTCAAGAGAAGGCCTGTGTTTTATTGCCCTGTGCGCTTTGAGGGCGACAAGAATGTTTGGCGAGTGCTTTACAGCACCACGGTCCGGTGGATTGAGTTGTTTTGCATAGTTTAAAGCGAGTGACGTCAGTGGCAGAATTATGAAAATATCATAAGGCGAGGAGAGAGTTAGGAGAGAGAGCCTGCATTCCTAGCCCCAGCAAATGACCGGGAAACGGGGGCTGTGCGCCTGTAAATAATTTATTTATACCCCCCTTGCCGCCGCCACCACCGTTTAGACGACTTCCCTGGCTGCGGGGAATTTGTTGTCATTTATTACAGTTGCTGCCAGTTGGCCACTTGCTTTTTTGGCAACAACCGCGTCCGTGTTGCCAAACGTGGGGCGTAGAGCGAATAAACAAATAGCCAAATAACCAAGGGGGAAAAAAATATTTCTGCAAATTCTAATTACTGTCATTTGGCTCTGGTTTAAGTTTTTCTCGCCGGCTGCGGCTGCGGCTGGGATCTTGGCAACTTTTGCCAAGGGCCAGCATAAATTGGCTTCCATGCAGCCAAAAACTTTTGCCAGCTCTCGCTCTCTGTGTTTTTGATTAAGTTAATATATTTTAATTTTGTTTTATGGCGGGAAGCAGTAGTAAAACGAGTGAAATTATTACAGCTCATCTTAAACAAAACAAAAGTCGTTTGCCATTTATGGGCCAGTTAAAGTGGCAGACTCCGCAGCTCCTCAGACATTTCAATGAGGCTAAATGGGGAAAAGGAGATGATTTAAATTACCAATCCTGTGTAGGTTCCCCCCTTGGTGGGGTAAGCAAATAAGTTCAACCCTTTTTATGTTGCTCACTCGATAAACTTTTACAGTTCCTGCCACTGTGGTGGTGGTAGGAGTCGGCTCCTCCAATTGATATTCCACGGGGCCAGGGCGTCGTTTAAACTGTCCCCGGCTATTTATTTAACCCCCGTCTGTCCTTGTTGCTGTTGCAATTAAAAACGCTGATATATGTTCTTTTTACAATTCAATAAATTTACGCAATGCTTTACTGTTGCCAGTCAGCGCGAGAGGCGAACCTCGGTCCCGGGCTTTTAATGCAATATTTGTGTTCGCCTGTGCGCGCTTTTTGTATACAATTTATTTTGACTCTGTGGCGCGGCGAAACGATTCAGAATCTTGCAAACCAATGACAGTTTAATTAATTGCCGCACTGTAATGCGTTTTAAATTGTCATGTTTATACGGAAAAATGCGCTGCGAGGGCCTTTCGGTCCTTGCTGTTTGTGGGTGCGCGGCAGGACACACGTCCTGTGAGTGTGTGTGTGTGTGTGTGTGGGTGGCTTAATGTCCGATTGCGGGACAATGGGGGAAAAATCGAGAGTAATAAAACAAGGCAACTATATTTTCATTGGAAGTGGCAGCAAAGTGCTTTGAAGAAGTCAAAATAAAGAGTTGCCCACAAAAGGGGAAATTACATGGTTTTCCAAGTCAATAACCGTATTTATAATAAATAAATGTGCTAATTTCCCACCAAATTAATTGCCTTTATATCGAAATCAGCCCATTGTAGGCCGCTTATTCGCCTGTGTGTTTATGGGCAGGAGCCTGTCCGCTGGCGGCTGGCTTCCCGGCTGGTAATATTGTTTTTCATTTGTGTTTCATTGTTTTTAATAATTGTTATTATTGTCCGGGGCTGTTTTTCGATTTCAACACCTACATATTTTCATAGGAATTTGCACATGCGGTCGGTCGTGCGCCCTCCTCCGCTCCGAATCGCTCGCATCGCTAATGCAATTTCAATGGCCGCAATCTACAACAACGGGCAATTTAAATGTCAACCGCAATGAGGAGGATCGAGTGAATATATGTACATATGAATATTCACATATTTATGCATCGCATCAGCGACTCTGTGTGTGTGCGTTAAGCCTCGGCATGCAACTGCTCTGATTTGATAAGACGCTTAAGTGCTTCGGTCGGACTAATTTATTAAAGTGCTTTATTAATGCCCTTACGAAATCCGGGGCCCCAATTGCGTCGTGGCATCTGGATGCTCCTAATTGTGAGTCCTGCCCGAAGGAAAACAACACCAGCTCAACAGCATTCAGCAGTCGCCAGTAGAACAATGGCGGTCTGGGTCACATTTTCCGAGCCAATGCGCCTGCAACACGGCGAATGCGTAATATTAATAGGCGTCTACGTAAGCAAAATCTCTTGGCTCCACGCTCCACGTTTCCATGGCTCTTGTTGCTGTTGCTGTCGCCGTGGCTTTTGCCATAATTGCAAAACGCCTTAAGGCTATAGACGCGTTCGAGCCTATATACACATGTCCATACATATGTAAGCACATAATTATGACTTCAGAGGGTGGGCATCAGAGTTTTGGGCGAGGCGTGGAACTCTTCGGGGTTAAATGATCCTTAATAATACGGATTAATTTGGTTATCTATTGTAAGGAGCTCGTTGAACAGAAAAGACGATGCCAGGCATAATTAGGGAGATGTGTCTGGCAATTAGCTGAGGGAATGAGATACTCTGTATTGTATTAATTTGACTTCGTGGTGATTGGTTAAAACTATGGATAAGGTTACGGAATATGAATTGATTTCAGTTTTGGGAATTAATTAGGAGTATTAAGAGGAAAGGCAACACCTGAAATATTAAATTAAAAAATATTTATAAATATATAAATATTATTTTCAATAAATAAATATTTCAATTAAGTTTAAAACACCATTTTAATATCTGCCAACCATTTTTAGCTTTATACATCGATAGAAAATTATTGAAAACCTCTATCAAGTTCAACTTTCCTCAATTTTCATTCGTTATTAACTTCAAAAACCCCCCTCTACTCCTCTGAGATAACATTTACGCCCACTGCACTATGAATTCGCCTTCATTATGTGCTCACCAAAATAAACACATATATATGGTACAGAATAGTGCTCTCGTCCGTGATACATATCCGCAAACATGCGTTCGTATTGTTCAACAATTTGGCGACTCAATTTGAACTTGACTTCAATTAGTCTCGGAGGCGTGACGCAAATTGTTTATTATTGTTTTCGGCCTGAAAGCCATTTAATTAAAGTAATGTAATTTTTCAATAATCGAATCTATACGCAGGCCGGAGCAATTATTTCGGTGCCTTTTCATTCGACCTGATTGGCAAACAATTTTAAATGAAAAATGCTGCGAACAAAAAACCGGGCAGCGAACACAACAAATTAAGAATGCGATGAAAGGCGGCAATTAAACGGTAAAAATCCAGTGGCCAGGATGCGATTTCCCTCTCACTCGCCTGCTCCTGCTGCTCCTGCTCCAGAGCCCCCTGAATATCCTGATGCTGCAGCAGTTACGTGTGCCAACTGTCAATGCAATCAGTAGCCGTAATGCTGCCCGGGCGGACAACTCAAAAATGTAAATCAAGCATGCCTCTGATGACGTAGTCAGAAAATCATTAAAATGAGCCCACTATGGCACCGTCAGATCTGCCAGCGAAGAGTCAGCGGCGGACAACAAGGCAGAAAGGCTTAAAAAAGGACCAGTCCGTGTTTATATTTGTGTCGAGCAATTAAAAAATCATTGCAGCAGCAGCAAACAAGCGGGATAAGTTCCAGAGCCCAGCAAGTGATGGACTATAAAGTGATTGTTAGGGAGGAAATAAAAATAGATATGAAACTTTATAGTAGTCAACTAAAACGGATATTTAGTTTTATTCACACTTACGTATAATTAAAAATTACTCTAACCCATTTTTTGAAAGTTATGAGCACGAAATCCCTCATGAAACTTGTTTCTGAAAATTCCACTTTAAAGTTGAATATATTTCTTATTGAAAGTAGTCTTGTAATTTGTTGTCTTTTGATATCTTATTATAGAATGTCAATAAATAATCTTCCTAAAATATTATCTCCTAAGAAATTTCCTAAAAGAATGCTTATTAATAAGTCTTAAAGCCCTTATTATTCAGGAACATAAGATTCTATGTTATAGAATGTCAATGAAATATTTTAAAAATATTTTTAGCTGAGAAAGATCCCAAAAGAATGTTCCTAAATACTTTAAATTAATGTTAAATTTAAGACCCACTTAAATCAGGAATTTATATAACATTACAAGTAAATAAAATACCATAATAAGTAATACACTTTTGTGCAAATAAAGACTCCCTTCCCCTTCACCCATTCAATGGGTATTGAGTATAAAATGCTCTTGTAATTGTGAAGCAGACGCGTCATACACACACAGACGCGCATTACTCATACGCCCTGGTGGCCTGCACCTTTTGTTAAAGCGACTGCGAGTGCTGCTGGGCGGAAATTCAGCTGGAAAGGTGGCAAGGGAGGGCACGAGGGGGGCACGGCCAGGAAAGTGAAGGGGTTGGGCTGACAAAAAGGCAGCAGCAGCAGCAGTGGCGGCAACTGAGATTTTGTCGTGGCGTTGTAAGTGAAAAGGATCACGACCACGCAAATGCGCAATTTATGTCGTCAGGTGCAGTCAACGGACACAGCTGTCCCAGCCCCTCGTCAGCACCTAGAGGCGGCCATAACCCGAGTTGGCTGTAGCCAGGCAACTATCTGGACCCACTCCCTCGACGCCGGTTCATCCACATTTCACATCCATGGCGCGTGCAACACGTAAATGGCAGCGAAATTTATCAAACGCTTTATAGCCCAAAGGCGAGTCCGAAGTTTTTGGCTTGCTGCGGGAAATAAAAGAGGCTGAGGTGGCGGCACACACATGGCACACGGGTTTGTTGGGCTTAATCTTGTTCACATGTCACTGCAGCTTGTTTGGTCATAAGTTGGCCGAAGTCGCCGCCAAAGGTAGGAGGAGTAGAAAAAAATAATTGACGTGAAATCTGGTCGATTACCACCCACTCTGCCACTGCCCGCCGCCCACTTTATATGCAGTTAATTACAGCGGAGCTGACCTTGCGTGCTGCATGCCCGCATTTTGGCTTTTGTTCTCTTGGCATGCCGCTCACGTCTGTGCCAAAAATCTTAATTTCTCTGCGGCTCTGCGTGTCCATTTTCTTGGCCAGCACGGTTTTTGGGGTGCAGCCCGGTGGCAGCCTGGTGGCAGCCAAAGCGGCCAAAGTCCTGGCCATCATTCATAATTGGCGTGCTGCATCTTTAAGGCGTATTTATGGCACAGTGGCATTATCGGGCCCTAGGACTGGCTGCTAAATTGCCTGATATATATGTCCAATTTTCATAGCAAAACTGGCCAAGCACAAGGCAGAGGGAATTTAAATGGATTTCATATTGGGGTCAAGAGAGAGGAATTTATAAATTGCATTGCAGCTATTTTCGGGAAGGGTGTGGTGTCTAGGAATGAACAAAATAAGTTAAATAAAAAATTCCATCTCTTTTTGAATGCAATCTTAATCCATTTTCCAGAAAGCCCAAGCATTGGCTCTCCATTTTGTAATAACTAAATTGCATGATATGCTTGTACTTTCACTGCAAAATCGGTTGAAATGGAATGCTACCCTTGGGGTCAGCTCGGAAAATTCGTAATTGCATGGAAACCAGCTTTCCGGTTGTGGTGATAATAAAAATATAAAATATTTGCATTTTATTCAGGCTTTTTGTTGGCTAATAAAGAAAGCTAAAAGTTCTGTTTTTATTTTATTTCCTATTAAAGAATTTCTTTTCTAGAAATTGGATACTGATTTAGGCTCGTGAAAAATACATTTTTGCATGTAAGGGCTGAAATATTTACAAGAGAATAAAACAGATATTAAATTATCAAAACCTAAAGAATTTAGGGGCTCCTAGGAATTTTTCCACAATTTCAGCAATTTTATCTTTTGGTTCCTATTAAATATATTTAGACATCTTAAACCCTTATTTTCCCAGTAAAGATATAAGCCCTAACAAAATTATAAGAAAATGGAAATTAAAAATGTTTTTGAGGAGACAGGAAACTTGAATTCCTTTCGGAGAAAGCTAACAAATTCCATTAATGCTCGTTAATCCCTTCCCCAGGGTTTCTCCTTGGCGAACCCAAAGAGTTTTCCGCCCATTGTCTAGTGGAAATTCCCCTGTCTCAGCCCACTGTTTTTTGCCCCGACCTTCGCAGCGTGGTGGGAAAATTTAAATTTTGATTACAAACTGTGAGCATGAGCCCACCCACTCCGTGTCCCGGCGCCCAGCGGAGCAATTATTTGGCGAGCTTGACAAGGTTAATGCAATTTGCTGCACCCAAAATCATTCAAATTTCACAGGTCGCAGGTCGCAGTTCGCAGGTGGGCGTCACGCATGCCTGGCTGAATAAATTATCATAAATGATTTCGTAAACAGTTTTTGGCCGCTCCGCTTGGCCGCAAAATGAATTTATATTATTAGCCAGCTGCCCGGCTGCACTTTGCGCCTTTGGCCCCCTCGCAAAAATTTCTTGGCCTCCGCACTCGGCGGACTTTGCATACATTTTTAATTTCCCTAAGTGAAACGCCACAAGTTTTCAAATTGGCCTTTTTCGCGTGAGTTCGCCCGAAGTGCCGGCTGATTTTCTATGCATTTTCCCATTTCCCCATTTGATGTGTATATATGAGACCGCTCTCCAGCCGCCACCGCCGCCTGCCATTGTTCTTTGTAGCCTTTTGTATGAAGGCGTGGAGCCCCAGGATCGCGACCTCACACAACGGAGCGGGAGCCCCTTTTGGTTGCCGAGGAGAGCGCCGCTGGCTCATCATAAGTTTTGATTTCGAGCGGTGCAGCGAAAGGAGTCGGGGTCTTACACTAATGGAAAAGTGAAGTAGTACTTATAAAAATCTTAAGGATAATATATTTTAGAATATATGTGAAGTAATGCTGCTTCATCATTATTAATATTTTAATTTTTAGGATTTTAGAAACATTGTTTATGCCTTAGTCCAACAGCATCATTGTCTTGCCTTTAATGGCAGGTCTTGAAGAATGATGATACTTTAAATAATAAATAATTAAGTTTATTAAATATGTAATTTAAATCATATTTCATTATTTTTCATGTGTGACCCTTGATATATTTTTCTAAGTGCATGCTGCATGCTCCATGCTGTGCTTTTGTTTGCCAGCCGCGGGCCAGGCGCGGAATTGCCTTTGCCTGAGCTAGTTGCAGTTGAGGAGCCGCAGCCTCAGCCGTAGTGGATCCCGTGGAGGAGCCCGGAGGAGAAACTACAAACTGGCGGGGCTCGGTTCTTGGGGATGCTTGGAGTGGTGTGTGCCTTCCTCTTTTATTTTTTTCGAAGCCAGCACCACTCTTTGTCTTGTGCACTGGCAAAACTCTCTGACTTCGGCGACTGCATTAGACGCATAGCTGGCTTTTGACTTGGTCGTTATCGATTATGGCTTGCTGCGACCACGCCCCCCTTCTTCCATTGCAGCAGCCGCCTCTGGCGCCCACAAGGAAGGTGGAAACTTTTTCAATAGTTGTTCCCGGGGACAAGTGGACATGCAGGATGTGCAAGGATGTGCGGACACTTGATTGCTGTGCCCGCATACTGCCATGTGCTTTGTGATTTGTGCAGACTTCTTTTTTTGGCCAGATGCTGCTGCCTTGCCCAGATGTCAAAGCGGGCCTTAAAGCCATCTGCCGAGAGGGCCGAGAGGACTGGGGAAATACAATGATTGAAATTTATGCGAAAATCAACAATGGAAAGCGAGCTCTGGCCAAGAAGAGTAAGTGGCTTTTATAAGCGATGAAGAAATATTACGAGCAGTAGATTGATAGGTTTTTTGATTTACTTTCAAGGAGAATAATTCAGTAGGAATTGGAAATTCCTCTTGTATATTTGTTTAAATTATAATTTATTATTTTTCAATTTTTAAGGGGAGGCAATCCCTTTGCCTAATGGCTATAAATCTTTAAAATACATTTTTTGACAAGTCTTTCTAATAATTGTGTCTGAGCTCCTTTGCAGAAATATTAAAAATATTAATAATAAAATGTTTTTAAAAATTAATTGATATTTATAAACCTATTGCAGATATTTTGAATAAAAATAAGTTACTACAATAGACATCTTATTATCATATAACCATTTATAACCATGAAACGGTTAAGATGTTTTGTTTAAATTTTATTTAATAATCTCTGTGAATGCTCCAAGTTAAATCCTTAACTCTCTGACGCCTTCGATAGCCGCCTGCCACACATATCGATAGGCTCCCAGCTGACCCTGTTTTCTGCCTTGAAGAGTTTTAGTTTTAGTTATAGTTTTCCCCATGTGTTAGGAAGCTCTCTAAGAGCAGCCCGTTCTCTTAGGCACTTTCCAACTCTCGAGAAAGCCAACTCTCGGCCGACCATAAAAAACTAAGACCTAATTCCCGACTTGCCCCCGTCCCAGGCCGCAGCTCGTGCTAATTGTTGGTATTGTTTCCCTTGGCTGGGGCTAGCTGGCTAGCAACTCCCACAGTGCCGTGAATGAGTTGGCGAGTGAGTGAATGAGAGCGAGAGAAAAGGAAAGTGCTTGCATGCAAAAATGCGGCACCCACCCACTCCGGGCCCCCCAAGGACGCCCGCTGCCAAGGAAGAGGGAGCAAAACAAAGAAGCCAAAAGGCGAGTGCCACCGCCACCGCCGCCGCCTTTGATTTTTAGGCCAAGTGACCAAGTTTCTCACCCATTTTGGAGTGGGACGCTGACCGCAAAAAAGCCAAAGAACGCTGAAAGCTGAACGCCAAAACCTCGTATATAGTTTTATGTATGCCCAGCACACACACACCGCACACACAGACACACACACTCCGCACACACTCACCGAAATTATACCAAAATATTCAAATTTATATTGATTTTGCGCTGACGTGAAAACGCTCACTTAAACTTCATAAAATAAAATAAAAGTGAAAAAAATTGTGGAAACTGCTGAGTGCAGAAATGCATGCGAATCTCGGACTCACCTTGAAGGCCTTGAACGAGGAGACCACATAGAAGGCCCCGTCCTCCAGCTCATCCAGATGGTACTTGCGATCCCCGTCCATGGAGAAGACATATCGCGCACCCCTTGGCAGGTCCATCTTGGGCGAGATCTTGTCCAGTAGGTTGTCCAGCGAGGTCACATCCCGGCCCGGACGGTAGCGCAGCTCCACGCCGGGAAAGAAGGGATCCCCATTGCGATAGAACACCACCCGGCGTGCCTTCCAGTACGAGAGATTGTTGTAACGCGCGGCCGCTGCACTAGATATCTCCGGGCGGGATTTGGAACGCACCAGCGGCACCACCGGCGGCTGCTCCGAGGTCTCGCTCATGTTGTCCAGATAGCCGGGACTGATGGCGCGGCTCTGGCGGCCACTGGTTGCTCCTCCTGCGCCTCCACTGGTTGCACCGCCTCCGACTCCGTTTCGCTGCTGCCAGTAGTCCGGCACCTGGCGATCTGGTAATCCTACCACCTGCTCCTCGTCCTCATCGTCCTGGGCGTTCTGAATCCGGAAGCTGGACGACACGGGTCGCTTGGGACTCTTGGCCGGACTGCTGCGGTTGCTATCGTGTCCGTTCCCAATGCCAATCCCAATCCCGCTCCCGTTGCCGCTGATGTTGCTGCCGTGCTGCTTGTTGCCGTGGCCGTTGTGCAGATTATCATCCAAATGGGGCTGCGTCGGTGGCGGCGAAACGTTTCCCTCGAGCGGTGCGTTCGGACTAATTTGTGGCATTGTTTGGCCGCTGAGAACGGACTCGTTACTGCCAGCTGCCAGGCCATCGCCAACTCCTTCTCCGGCTCCGCCGCCTCCTCCTCCGCCGCCGCCGACATCGCCTTCATCCTCGGCGTTCTGGGCATGGCTCAGGCTGGTCATGTAGTCGTCGTTCTCTTCGTGGGACATTGTCCTGGTGTTGGTGTGCAGAAGCACTCACTTCAGCGTTCTCTTAAGGCGCTTTCACTGGCTTACACCTGGCTTTTCTTAGCTCACCTGGCCCACCTTGCGTGCTCGATTTGTTGTGGTCAAAGGAATCGCTAAGGGCAGCGTCGCGTCGACGCAATGCAAAAATGTGGAGCGCGAAAAAAAAATTGTAGCCACTTCTTGGAGTTTTCTTTGCAGCTTTTGTTTTCCGCCCGCAGTCGCTGGTTGTCCAGCGCGGAGCCAAGGAGCTCTCAGCTGGAAATTAGAAATATTTGAAAGTGATTTGCAAACTAATTTCAGGAAGCTCACCTCATTTAAATCATATTTAAGACAAAGTTTTAGTTTATTAAATAATAGGTTTATGTTTGGGTTGGAATATTTTATAAATAAAATAGACACTAAGAACTTTATAAACAAGTTCAAAATTATTCAGTAGATAGAGAAAATATATTTTAAAAGGAATTTTTGGGAATATTTTTAAGAATATAAAGTACAAGTAGGAGAGATATAACCCTTAGCTATAACAATTAGTAATGATATAACTTTTGCATGTTTTTTTATTGTTTATAATAATATCTTATATATTTTAATTTATTTCAGATATTTTTAGGAAAATGTTTTTATTATTATAAGCCAAGAAATTTTAATATTACTTAGTTTATCAAAGCAGAAATCAAATCTCCTTAAATTCTCAATGAGTTAAGCCAATCCCTTTGCTTTGTTCAATGATTTAAGCCTTTTATTTATAATACTAGCACAAATCAGCATTGAACTAAATATAATTTCAAACAAAATATACAAAACTAGTCACAATTTAATTTATTTTCTTTTCAAATTGAAATGTAAAGTTACAAATATATGCTGCCATTACGAAACTTGAAATAGGATCTTTGTAAGAACCTTTCAAAGTCTTGAACTCTCCTAAGATATATTATTAAATTCGGCGATGTAGGCTTCTGTGAACATGTTACCCCTAATTGCCACATTCATAATCCCGGCAACAAAGCGTACATATGTTCCTCATCTTGTCCGTCTCAAGCACTGCACTTAGAAATATCAACTGTTAACCATATCCTCTCACCCTTTTGCTCAATCGATATGCCAGCGAGCTCTCGATGCAATGTGTCCAATGAGCTCCCATTGCCCAGGGGCTCTTCAGAGTCCTGGTCTTGCACCCTGCTCTGTGCTCCCTGCCCCTTGCTCCCTGCTTCCTGCTCCCTGGTCACAGCTCCACGGGGCAATTCAATGGGCTGTCCGGCGAGCACTTGCCACTGCCTTTGTCCCGGTAAACAGACCGGAGACCGAAGAGCCCCACTCAACCATTCGGCGTGGGCACTACAAACATTCACACTTCTGCGGGCCAAAGAGATTGGGATACAGAGGTGGGCGGGGGAAACCGGACTGGGTTCAGGGTTCAGAGTTCAGGCCTGCTTCGCGTCCGCTGGAGAGGCCGAAAATATCGCGTATTATTTGCCCTGCCTTGCCTTGCATTGCTGTATTTGCTGTGTCCTCACACGTTGCAAAATTGAACAGACTTTTTTAAAAGTGCTTTACAAAATTTAGAACGAAAACGAATTTATAAAAATGT
>VNJO01006664.1:0-33531 GCA_008042535.1 Drosophila tani | reverse complement strand
CCTGAGGATCTTTGGTTGGACTTGGATCTCACACTCACCGGCTTGGCTGCTCCTCCATATTGGTTTTGCTGAGTGCCAAAGTGTTGCTGCTGTGCGTTGAACGTTGCTGCTGCTGGTGATTCAGTCCTAGCCGGGCTGAAGACATCCCGAGATCGTTGCTGTTGCTGCAGTTGCTGTTGCTGTTGCTGTTGCTGCTGTTGCTGTTGCAGTTGCAGTTGCTGCTGTTGTAGTTGCTGTTGCACATTGTTGTAAATGGGCTGCGGATGCTGCGATTGTTGCTGCTGTGGAGTCGGCGGAGCACGCTGCGTACGCCAAGGCACAGACTGTTGCTGCTGCTGCAGTGAAGTCTGCTGCTGTTGCTGCTGCTGTGGACTCTGAGCCAAAGGCGAAAGCGCCGCTGCTGGTCGCTGCAGAGGTGGCTGTTGCTGCAGTGGCTGCTGTGCATAGCGGAAGGGGCTCTCGGTGGATCGCTGTGGCTGCTCGAAAGGCGATCCAGGACTGTCCGTCTGCCGAGTGTACACATTCACGGCCGGCGAGGTGGGCATAGGGACACTGCGGAACTCCTGTCGCGGGGTTTGAGGCGACTGCTGCTGCTGCTGCGGCGGGGATGCCGGCGGCGTTGGCAACTGCTGCTGTTGTTGCTGCTGCTGCAGTGGAGGGGTCTGGGGCAACGAGGGCTGTGTGTAGGGACTGTAGTTGCTGCTGTAGTTGTTGCTGCTGTCCACAGAGGCTGCCGATGGCCGGGGACCTACATTTTAGTAAACAGAATATTATTAAATGCTCCCAGATTGTGTACCAAAGTTAAGTTATAAATTTAGTGCTGTTAGTTGGAGGTTTTCCTTGCCAATTTGTAGGGCCTTTGTGGGATGTCGGGTTAGTCGAATGGGGGTTTAGAAGAAGCAACCTCAACCGCTTAGTAATTGCTGGCGATGTGTGTGATGAGTCGTATCGGGCGGGATCAGTAGCGGAACCATAAACCCAACGAAATGTAAAGCCAGCCAAATCCTTCAGCTCTGCTCACCATCAACGGCATCTGAGGCAGAGGCTGCCACCTCGGGCAGCGGACTCTTGGAGCGGTCTTTGACGTACTCATCCTTCCAGAATGTGTTCTTCTCCACCGGGGGCGGAACCTTGCGGAGCGCCGCCATGGGATTTGGCGGGATCTTGATCTCCGGGCGGAAGCCCAGCGGCGGCGGCTCGAAACGCTGTGGCGTCGGCGACTTGCGGGCCGTGGCCGGCGACCCGGGTGCACTGAGTCTGCCAGCGGGCGGCGCGAGTGTGCTGGGTTGTTGTGGGGGTGGTGGTGGGGGTGCAACAGCGCCGGACTGTGTGCCATTCTTACCCTGCTGTGGCTGCGGCGGCGGCGGTGGCGGTGGCAGCACCTGGAACGGCATGCCCATGGCAGCGGCTCCCATCGAGCTGGCGGCGCCACCGGGCGACTGTGGCTGGGCGGGTCTGTTCTGTTGGGCGGCGCCAGTGGCTCCCTCCGACTGGGCGTTGCGGGCCAGGCGCTTGGCCATGCGCTCGGACCGGATCTGGGAGAGATCGATGCCGCCGGGCGTGTAGGTGAAGGGCTTCTTGTCTTTTGTCATCATCGCGTTCTGGACGCAGGCGGGGGCCTCGAAGCCACCATTTCCGCCTCCTCCGCGTTGTCCATACCTGAAAGTACACAAATTGCAAATAAATTACATATCACGCTTATTTACTTATAACTTTTCGTAAAAAGTACATAAAGTAAGAATGCTTTAACGCAACTAAAAATAACCGCTCGACTCGGAACAGAAGCGGACTCAAAAGAACCACTCAGTACGGCTTTCCTACCTTGCTCTCTCTTTCACGCTTTGCCTGCAATGTACAAGCCCTAATGAACGTGAGAGTTGCACTATGAGAGAGCTTCGTATTTTTTCACTCTCCAAATACAACTAATCGGAATCACAAGAGAATCAAAAATTCTATCTTATTTCGATAGAATTTGACTTTCAATTTTTATAAATATTTTTATATAAGTTTTCGTTCCGTGCAAATGAATATATATACATATATATTTTTTTCGCTACCCCCTAGGGCAATGCTAATCTACCGTCCGTCTCCACTTTGTTTGGTCTATTTATCATAATTTTTGTTAAATCTTTTTCTAATTTATTGCCTCGCAAAAGCCCTCATTGATGCTTTTCCTTTCTTAGCTGCTGCTTGACTAATGAGTCGCTCATCGATAGTTCAATGAGCCAATGCTTGGATATTTTACGATCAAGGGGGAAAGTGAGTTGAAGTTGTTATGGACAACCATCCATAAAAGGTGAGACGAACGATGAAGTGCGAAATTTGAAAGGTCGAAAGTGAGAAGCTATAGCAGTATTATGGCAAAAAAAAGATATAATAAAAATGTTAATGAAAACACTGGATTACCTGTCTCATAACATCTAATTTTGGTTGGAATAAGAATAGTAAAATGCAAAATGCTGATTAATCTCAAATTTAAGCGTAATTTGCGGATTAAGTAAATTAGATTTAATTATTTTTTTTTGTTTTGTAAATTAAGTAATTGTATTTTATATAATTGTACAAAGGAATTAAGTTTTTTAGTGCTTTCTTGCCTTTAGGCAAGACCGAAAACCGAATTCCTATGCTTTATTTCACACTTTTCACTTTAAGATATCAAATCTTTTAATAATATCAAATAAACACCAAGTAGAATAATAATCCGTTGACTTTTCCTGACCCCAAACATTGACTGTGGCAACTTTCTTGACACTTTCCCAGCCCCGTTCAAGAAATCTTTCACACTTCCTCCTTAGTGCCGTCTTTTCACCGTATAATTTGCCTAACTTATAGTGTTTACAATTTACTAATTAAAAGCGAAAATCGAAGATGTGCGGTGACGTTCTCGTTAACGTATGCTCCGCACGATGCCAGAGCAAAAGCATGAAAGCCTGTTATGCGGAAAGAAAGTGATGGTCAGGCATCTGCAATTGCAGCTGGAGCTTGAGATGTACAGAAAGAAATAATGACATGAAATTAGAGACAATTTGGAAATTAATGTACATTTCTGTCTAAACAGCCATGAAAATGATATGAATCAATTTGGAAATAATAATTTCATCTTTTATAAAATAGATTTTATAAATTTGATTTTTTGATTGACTGATCAAGATGATTTTTTTAAGATCTCTAAAATACATCTCATTTTGGCTTGATCCTTGCTAAAAATTTTTTCATGTGCTTATGTATAGAGCTGGACTTGGGGCCGAGGCCTGCTCAGGTTCGGGTTCTGAAAAGTGGTCGGGCCTGTTGCCCGCTTCATTAGTTTTTATGTGTGCTTGTGCGTGAGTGACTCGCCGCCAAGTGGGTCAGGCGAACAGGAACAGGTGAAGTCTGCGGTCTGTCCTCGTCTGGTCGCTCCACAAAAAGATGACCTGGCCAAGAGCTAAGCTAAGCTGAGACGCCACCACAACCGCAACCGCAACCGCAAAGGCCAGGTCAGGCTGTGTGGGAAATCGGTTGCGAAATCACCCACAAGTCAGACTCAATATCGAACTGGCTTACATGCAAATTGGAGCGCGTGCATCAAAGTCAAATGCAAAAAGTGACGTAACTCAGCCACCGCAAGATTCGCAAGCAAATCTGATGGGATTGAGGCGAGTCAGAGGGGAGATCACAGCTGGTTAATTGCCGCCATATGGGGGACGATCGATGAAATGCTGTCTGCTCCTTATAGATGCCGCGGGAAACTATGGAGAGCTATGCGGGGCTGGTTGAGAGACTCATGCCTATGTCTGCTGAACTTGCCATTGATTATGTGCGAATTAATCGCATCCAGCGCTGCCATAACTGTCGGGACGTGGCCAAAATTGCGAGGTCGTTCGGTTCAGTTCGGTTCGTTTATTGACTCGATCGTTGTAAATGGCCGGGTAGGAAACTCAATTTGCACAAACAGTTTTGCTAACTGTTAGCCGGACTTATAAGGCGCGATTATGAAAGTTATTGTGGCCCGAGACAAGCCCAGAAAACGGGGCTCACTTCCTCACTGAAGTATCGAGGGAGGGAGGGAGGTAGGCAAGTGGCTCGGCGCCATTCATTGTTCTCAAAATCCGGGCAACAAAAATAATTATTGGCAACAATTTTCCGCGACATTTAAAACTAAAGGATACACGCGTTTCGGAAACAAAACTAAGAGCACACGCGGACGCACTCAGGGACAGATGTCGCCCGGTGACGTCAATGGCTGAGACATGGCGTCAGTACTCGGTACTTGGGGATTCGAATGGCCAGCAGCAATTGACCACAAGACAAGACCGCCAACTGTTCGCTCTGCCCTGACAGATTTGGCAATTAAAGTGTCAGGCCCCAAACTACATACAATTGTACGTGGAACCAGGAAAAGCCAAATGCATGTTAGACTGCTGGCTGGACTTGCTCGCTTACTTAGTTGCAATTTGCAAATAATTATAATATTTTCCTTGTCACTAGAAGCGTCTTTGTGCCTTAGGTACATGCAATTGTTCCTTATAATTTTGTGTATATATGTATTCCTATTTTTATATTCCAAATATGTATGTGGGCAAAAATATTAATTGAATCCCTTTCCCTCGTCCACATCTATCCGTGCATGAGAATAAAACATGCAATGGAAGCAAAAACGCATACAATTTAAATTTTAAAACGAAATGACAGAAAAATATCTGTTCATTTTCACTTTTTATTATTTGCTCTTTATTTTCAGTTTTTGATTTTGATTTTGAGTCTGCGCATGCAAATGAGCGTGCAACTATGCATCGCCAGGCAACTGGCTCTGCCTTGGAACCGGTGGATCTAGACCAGATACGGGAAATGACGCGCCGGAGGATGGATACAATGGAGAGTGATGAACTCGTTGGTATCTCGGAAAAGTGTATTAGAGGGAGAATAAACATAGTAATCATAAAAAAACTAAATAATACCTATGTGAGTCTTACAATAAGCAACATAAACAACAAATAAATATATATAAATATAATTTAGATGTATTCAGTTTTATTAAAACATTTAAATAAATCAATAAAGGCTCTAATTCACTTGAGATAAGAACATTGTTTGCTTTAAATATCCAATTAAAATATATTTCGATGTCTCTGGATTCGTTGACAAAATAAGATATAAGAAAGCTCTCTGAGTCAAATTCCCGAATCTGCAAGTAATTTTGACTCTATTTAATAGTTTTATAGCATTTTATGTGACACATTTCATTTAAACATGTAAGAATAATGTATGCCAAAGGAAACATTGGCTGTTTTAGACTTTTCAGGGTCCTCTTTTAACTCACACAGTTTTCTTGAATCCAATTCAAAAACAATCTTGGGCATAATTCCATTAAAAATAATAATTAAGTTTTAATACGTTCGAAAGTTCCTAAATCCATCATTCCCCTGGAGTACCCTCTAAATAGAGCCGCCTCGTTGCCCAGAAGTTTCTGCAGCTGCAGCTGGTCGCGCATATTTCAAGATCAAGGGCATTCAGCAACAGCAACAGCAGCAGCCGCAGCAGAGCTGAGAACTTGAAAGCTGCCACATGCAACATGACATAATGATAGTCATTGTCCGCCCGTCCGCCGCTCTGTGTGTGAGTGTGCCTATAAATAGCTGGCTCCGCAGGCGGAGTACAGGGTGCCCCGTCCAGTCGCCCACATTCCACAGTTGAGCTAATCTAGCGATAAATATTTACTTAGAAATTATATTCGCCCGTGTGCAGTCTTCTCATTATTCCAGCTATTGCGCGGTTAGTAAAAATATATACTTATTAATTGTATTGTTGTGTCTGTAATATAAGACTATAGTCTTAGATTGCTCATGAGTAAATCAACAAACTAGTCAAGTAAACTGAAGATGTTCCCTGACAATTGTTCACTTTTGTTTTGTTGTTCACTCAGTTTTTGATGCTCCTGTTTACTTGTTCACTCAGTTCCCTGTTTATTTGTTTACTTGCTCAGTGAAACTTACAATGGATCCGTGCAGTTTTTGGCATCCCCGTTCGCTGCTAGCTCTGGTGATAATTGAAAGCCCCGATCCTGACGGACCATGTAAGCGGGCAGCGTGTCAATGATGGCATTGGCCTTATCATTGTACGACCCGAGCAGCTCGCGATACTTGGAGTAGACCACGCGCTTCAGCTGCGGATTCTTGGCCGAGACGGGACCGGATGAGGGCGACGAAGCAGGAGAGTGCAGCGTTGAGGTGGCCATTGTTTGTCTTTTTCTTTTATTTTCTTTTCTTATTTTTGTGATCACTTTTATCTTAACTTTGTTGTTTAATTAAGCTGGCTTAGCGAAGGGGCTGTGCAATCTGAAGATGGTTGTTAAGAATACTATTTTGTGAAATATGTGGAATATTTTTAAATTTAAATAGTATAGCTTCCTCTTTAGCAGCCAGCTCTTTGTTCAATATGACTTATTAAAGGCAAACGATTAAGTAAGGAAATGACAAATGCAGCTGCCCTTATCGATTGAGTTGTATGAGCAAAGCTCGAAAGCAACGAAATTTGAAATTATGGGTTGAACAATAGGTACACCTCGGGACTGAGACCTAGGCGGCGTGTGACTCAACCATCGATAGATTGCGGCTTGTCAATTTAACCTTTTTTTGACACAGGGCAGCCGGCAAATGCTCGGCGCTGACGATGACTCACAGCCACCGAGGGGCAGCATCATCATCATCATCAGCAAAAGTATCGGACTTTGGGGGAATGGAATCGAGAACAGAATCAAAGAGGCGCGTGAACAGCTGGCTTTCCTCACACACTGAGAGATACGCTCACGCATCTTTAATATTTTTGGGCATGAGCTAGAAAGAGTTGACTGAAGTTGACGCTAAACTAACGCTATCTGGCCGCGTTCTCTGGGAGGCAGATCCTCCGCGGGGAACCGATCTCACATCACAGCCCACTTTAGTCACTCACTAGCGTAGACACACACGCGCGGCGCAGAAGTATCTCGCGGGTTCGCTTTGTATCTGGATAGCGAACTGGACTCGACCGAACGCAGCGGAGTCTCGACGCGCATTGAAGCGGGTTCGTTCGCTGGAGGTTGGACGGCGGAGACTGCGACGGCTGTGGCTCCGGCTGAGTCGTTCGGCAACTTGTTGCAGATACATTTTATATTTTAGCAGTGCCGCAAAAGGAAAACCGAGCTCATGACAAACGTTCGCCTGGCACGCGGTGGCCGTCGCCGTCTATGACCGTGTGTATCCACAAGATACACGGCCTGCCAGCGGCCTGCGGGGCAATTTATACGTCTGTCAAAGTGGTTCGATGCTGGCGACAAATCTCCAGCTAAGCGCCAAATACTTTCGACGTTTTTGCGTTTATCTGTATCTGGTATCTCGCGCTTGTATCTGCATCTCCTCTTATCGTGCGGCTAATTGTCTTCACTCCGCTGTCATGTCGTCTGCTTATTACTTTTGTCGCTTTTCACAATTAAACCGAAGTCTATCTCCCACTCCACCGCCAGTGGAATCTTATGGGGATTTCTTTATCGAATCCGCACTCGGTTTTTGCTCTAATTAACAAGCTTTTGGCGGAAATGTGGCCCCCTAGCCTTGGCAGACACAAAACAAGATTGTTTTCCTTTCTGGCTCTTGTCGCGATTAAATAATAATTGGCAAGAAAGCGATAAAGAATTTTAAGCACAGAATGACTTCGCTAAAAACTCTCACAAAAGAAGGGGAAAGTTTAGAGACGACGATGGGCCGCCGCAGTGAAAATGTATCTGCAAGCTCATCGATCGAAGCGTTCGGCTTTTGTGGATGGTTCTGGGCATTGAATTGACTTTCGATTGGTTTCATGCCTAAGAGGGCTATCTTTCGAGAAAAAAAAATTGCCACAGATTCGAAATGATGGTGTTTTGAGAACAATCCTAATGGCAACTCGCACTACGGATATTCCTCTTTGACTTGGAGCTATTGCACTTTAACTCTGATTATTTTCTGTGCCCGGCCAAGGGCATCAAGAAGCTCTTCCACTGACAAGGGGCCACAGATGCTTGTCAAGGTCGTGCTCCCTGGAAAACCCGACCTGTTTGAAGTGCTCCTGGCCAGTTTTCCGGCTGGTGTGACTCATTGCAACTGACACACACACTAGAACCTCTAGCAATTGACGCACATTTTGAGGCTCGAGTGGCTGTCAATAGTTTTCGAAAATGTGCTTTTCCCCAATCCATTCAATAATAGTGTTTTGGCTGCCGTGAAACTGGGTCAGACAGAAGAGATATTCGGGACTCTACAGCCATCAATCACCAGGGCCATCTAATTAGTTAGCCACCACAGGCCTCTCAATGTGGGAAATAAGAGACGAATTTCTTATTTGTGAGAGATGAATGGGAATTTTTAATTATGTGCTAAGTGTTGGCCTGGTTCTGTCTTTTCTTCACTAGCACTTCTTCCCTTTCATTTTATAAAGTGACCAGTTTGTATTATATCCTATCATCAAGTTCGTTTACTAATTTAATAAATCAATATCATTATTTAATATATTTATTTCTTAAGATTATTCAAAACTTCCTCTACTTATTACCCAAATCAACGCCTGTTCGTCTGGCATTTACTCGCATAAATTAGCTAAAACTATACACGCAGCTAAAGGAAAACAAACACAAACACATCCAGCGATTATATACTATTTATACCTATTTTAATGCTGCAAACATAAAACACAGCAAATTTATATGCCATTAAAGACATCAGAAGAAGGAGATATCTTTCAGCAAAAAGTAAAACAAAATGGGATAAACTAATAATAAAAAGTAAAGAAAAGCAAGAGCAGATACGAAAACCGAAGAGGGAATACCCTTGTAGCTCAGATAGCTCTAAAGACGAAAGTCGTAAGAAATTTATAATGATTAAACAAAAGAAACATTTATTATTTTTATTTTTTGTACCTTCAAGATAAGATTTGATATATGTTAAATCTGGAAGATGCATTTGTTGTTCCCCTTGGAACAATCTTAATTAATCATAACTTTAAAAAGGAATGGGTTTCCCATTAAATATCCTAAAAACTGGAAGATGTTTAATGTATTTAATATTTAAACTAAGCAAACATTGTTTATAAGAAATAAACATATATTTCTTATAGTTTTTATCTACAAGTATATATACCTTCTCAAAGTGTATACAAAGTATCTATTCAAATCAGAGCCCACGCCCACACTTCCACCGACACGAGCCCGTGCGAAACTATTAACGTTTTTTCCGTTGAAATTGACCTTGAAATACGAATCGCCACAGCCAGAGGAAAAACTCTTATACATTGTAAGATAAAAAGTGGCCCGGGTGAGGCCTCCGCAATCGCAATCAGGGAACTCATTCATCACTTTCTACGACGGCCGCTTGCCGACTGCCTCCGGAGTCCGGAGTGTGTGCAACTCGTTTTGCATTTGTCATTTCTTGTGGCTGCTGCGTTGATTGCATGACATGAGCACATCAGCCGGGCAGCCGGGAGCCGGGCAACCCAGCCTCCCTGCCTATGGGATTGGCCGGCACTCGCAGTTATTTATATTAATCTGGCCTGGGTCAACGTCGCGGAGTCGGCGCCCCCAACGATCGCGGGTGAAAGTTAAACGCAGGCTCCGCTCCGCTCCGGCTTAAGCCCGTTGCACAATCGATGGCGCCCATATTTCTCCTCGGCTGATAGCGGGATATGCAAACGTACATATTTTAATAAAATATTATTTCCACCCTGACCACATGTTGTCGTCATTCATCGTCTGCAGAGAGCAGCCAGGGCATTTTTCGTGTTTCTTGTGTCTAGTTCCTAAGAGATTAAGTTGCTGTCGGTTGGGAAAATTGCCAGGACATCGATTTAAAATAAATAAATGCGGTATACAAATAATTGGATTTGAAAATGTATTAAAAATGGTTGGATTTGAGAAAGGGAGACCTTAAAAACCAAATCTCATTAAACAATAAAAAATATTTTAGACATTTTATATATGAACTTAGTATGTTTCGATTTACTTAGCGGCAAAAGCCTATTGATTTAAGCATGAATCATAGCCAGAACGATCTAAATCAATCCCATGGCTGACCATAAAGTCAACACTTGTTGGTGTTTGACTTGTCACTTGGGTGTGGTTTTATTTCCATTGTCCATATCGGCTCGGGAATCTTCCTTTAATTTTAATTCCCTTTTTAACACTCATTCATTTCATGGTCAACTGAGAGACCCGCTTGAACTTCAGGCCACCGATCTGTGTGCGAAGTTTTAAAATGCAAGAATGTGTAAAATAAACAAGTTCACAACTGATTTACGTAATCAACGCAGGCGAAGACGAATGAAGTGTGAAAATAATTGTCGTTGACAAAAAATCAAAGTCATGTCGGGTAATGCATCAAAATACGAAAAATAATTTAAACTTAAAAGTTCACACGAAAAGTAAATACATACTTGAACAATATTTATTTCAAGTTCACGCATTAAAATGGACAGGGTTTATAGCTTTTGATATCAATCTCAGTTAAAAATGTATTTATATTTACCCTAAACTCATATTATAGCCCCTCGGAGTTTATTTAGTATTAAAATATTCATTTTAAAAATATATAGCAAATTTGTCAATTTTCTTTTAAGACTTTGACCCAATTTCCTCAATATATTTTTCCTCATATTTTCGGTTGCTGAAAATTTATGCGCTACACATCAACGTCAACAAAGAAATGCAAAAGGAAAAAAGAAAAACACCTCAAACTGAAAAAGAGGACAAACATAAAGCGAATGCATTTTATGCCAAATTCTTGACTTTGTTTTGAAAGGTTTTTGGTGGGACTTTGCTGTATGAAGTGCGGGCTCTGAGAGAAACTTCCGGTGAATGCCGTCAGCCGTCCGAATTCCAAACACGTGTGCCAAATGCTTCTAGCCAGAACTAGGAGCCCGCTGCTCGCTGGGGGTAAGAGACATAAAACCCGAGCAAAATGTTTGTGAAAAATACGAAATTTAATTAATTAAATCGCTCGACAATGGTGGCCGCCGGGTGTGGCGGGGCAGGGGCGGAGAACACCGAAAGCGTCGCCTGCCAAAAAGCGCGTGCAGCATGGGCTTTGGGTGTGCGCGTAGGCGTGGGCCGCCGCCGTTGGCCTTCAAAAAACTCATGTGTGAGCCTTAATTGTAGACGAGATCATAAAGATGTTGAGCGCTATACTATATGTATATGTAAGTATATTTCATATATCTATGCACACATCTGTTTTATTTTATTCCTTCTCTAATTTGTGCTAAGAGTTTTCCCGGTTTCAGTTGTTTTTCTTTTTTTTTATTAGTTTTTGTTTCAACTCTTGAAAAATATTGATAAGTAGTATGAAAATAAAAAGCAGCTGCTACTCTGTCAAAGTATTTTTAGGCATTACGAGAGGTTTTTGTAAATTAGCAAAATTATATCGATTTAATTTTATAAGAAGGCTGTAAATCATTTTTTATGGTCCTAAAATGTTAGATAAATAAAACAAGTAAGAACAAGACACTTGAAATGTTTTTTTGGCCTTACAAAATATTTCTGGTTCTATTTTGTATGAATTAAAACGTATAAAAAATTTTGTAAAAACAGAAAACAATAATCTAGAAATGCCGACGTTCCCTTTTGTTTTACAACTAGCTAGATATTGTAAGATATTCAGAAAATATTGAACTAAAGGGTAGTATATTTTTTTTAAATATTTAGATAAGCTCTCCTAAGGCAAAATCCATTATAGTTTTGTTTTTTCCCTGTTTCAAACCCTTTTAAAAGATAAATTTTAGTTTTATTATAAACACTTCCGGTACGCAACCACCAAAAAGGAGGCAATGTTTTTTTAACCGCAAAATGAGAGCCAAGTATATTCATTAACAGACTCTGGACTATAAAATTATATATTCCTTTTTAATAAATCAAGTAATAACTTACCCAGAACTCATGTTAGCCGGTTGTTATGAATTTCAAGTTCAACTTCAAAACACTTTTGCACACCGCCTACACACAGCCGCCTGTCGGTGGAAATCGCGCTCTTTCTCAATTTTTGTCGTAGGCGTTGGTTATTGCCAAATCGCACGCAAGTTCTACGAAAAGATTTTGCCGACGACGCCTATGCACACAGAAGCACTGGAAAATTTATGGAAAATCGGAAGAAAATCATGAGTATTAAATCGGGAATTATTTTGCACAGAATATCACGCGTTCTTATATAATTTTTCGGAACGGGCACGAACACAAGCGATCCATTTGGAAATAGTTTTCCTCGTTTATGCAGTATATACAGTATATAATATATAATATTCAGATTCACAGTTTCATGACGATCGGTATTTTGTAGAAAATGTAAGGTTTGGCACTGGCGCAGAAATTGATAAACCCTTTTTTCACCAATGCTCTGTTAAGAATTTTGTAATTTTCTATTTATAAAACGCGGCACAACGCATTGCTCACTTTTGCCAGAGAAAAGACTCGTATCTATATCTATATATCCGTATATATAGACAGCCCAGCTAGATAGATGCTATAGATATATCTATGTGTTAGTTTCTAGTTGAAAATTTCTTTATTTCGGATGGTTTTCTCGTTTGCAACGCGTTCAAGTTAGCAGCCCAAGTCGCACTGAATTCGCACACGAATTTCTTCGGCCGAAAAGCCGAAAACCCGAAAACCCGAAAAATACATTTCACATTTCGAAATGAATTCCCCTCCTCCTTGCTCTTCTTCCTCGGTACATATTCTATTCGACCATCGGTCACGTCTGTGTGTCTACATCCGTGGGGCCTGCCTGCGCCTGTGTGCGTACTTGCGAGCGTGTGTAAAGTGCGTCTGCTTGGAAAATTCGGTTCTATGAATTTTGAGTTTATTTAAAAGAAATCTAAAAATTGAGCAAGCTCGCGATTGTTTGTACTTATTGTTCTTCTCTCATCCAATCGTAGGAACAATTCACACAGCCTGGTGGTTAATGCGCAATGCACTTGTGCGTGCTCACTAGATTTAATAAATTATTGGCACTCCGATACTTTCACACTCGGCGGGTTCAACATGTTCGATAATTGTGCATTAGACCAAGTGTTAGCGATCAATAGACAACATTCATCAGCGGGTTCTATTTACTTGCTCATCATCCCAATGAAACGCTTGAACCCATGGGATAGGATGAGACAATGGCAATAGATTTTAGATCTTGAATTTTTGTACTCGGGAGGGTGCAAGGTATAGTCTTCAGTTCAATACAAAAAGTGGCTAATAAATATTTTATAACTAAATTATCTGAAAACTTTAGTGCAATCGGATGATAAACATGACAGATATTAGACAATAAGTTCAATTATCATCTTGCTCGCACCCGCACTCACCTCAGATGGTTAGTAAAGTCTCAAACTGTGGTTTTGAACTAGGCTGATATTTTAGTTTAATGCTTGACTCTAGCTTTCTTACTTGTTTCTCTCTTTCTTTGCTTTCTTACTTGATTGTTTCATTGCTGACAGAACCGTTCGGATAATACTTTAGTATAGAATTAATATAATTAATACTATAGTATATAGAAACGATAGTTTCTCACTACACTTCTGCCACTTAAAACATTTGAAAGCAAGAAAGAAAGAAGTACGTAAAATAAATAAATAAATACTTGAATACAAATAATTCATAATATACCATTATTGATTAATGATTACTAATTATTCATGCTGCGATTACTCATTCGGTAAATATTATATTCAACAAATACTATAACAGTTCCATGAACCGTATGAATTATATATTAAATACTTTAGAATTTTCTGACATTGAAAACTGGGAAAAATCAAGCCTCAAGAGCTCTGACACAATGTGAATGATTTCATTTGATGGTTCTGGTCCGGCTTCGTAGGCGAATGAGATGATAAATCATGTTAAATCACACATGCTTGAAAAATAAATAATAGGAAAAGACCGCTAAACAAACATCCAGCGCTGATATATACACTTATGTGTAAATATCTTTTATATATCTGCCTAAAACAAGGCGCAAGTCTCGAGCGCAGGGATATGAGCGAATGGACTAATGTTGTGGGAATTAGCAAATCATTTATCTTCAGGCCAGAAGAAGATACATTTTTTTTGTAGCTCTGGGAACTTACACTTGGTTGTGCCAACTCTTCATCTTCTTGACTTGACCACCTGTCCAGGCGCTAGGAGATCCCAACAAAGTCGGATGATGCTACCAAATATAAATAGATTGCGGGCTCTTTATCGGTACAATTGGTATATGCATATTTACACACATGTACCCAACATCTATACATATATATAGACAAATATCGGTTTGTACTTTTATTTATTTTTGTGCAAAATGCGCCATTAAATTGTATAAATAGATCTTTGAAACGCGCACGGGCCGCTGAGTCAATGAGTGCCTCGAACATTAACCTCATTAGAGAATCAAAAGATATATTTTGATTCCCGTGTGTGTGCGGAGGCTCTCAACTGTCCGGCTTGATTCTGTTTATTTGAGTGCGGTACTTAACTCTCAAGTCTGACAATGATCCGTGTCAGCTATTGTCAAAATAATAAACATTTTAAACGGTTTATTTGAAGAGCCAATGGATCAGTTCTGACTTCTTAATTTGCCAGAATTGGTTAATGAAAAATGAATGCAATTTGCCTTTTAATTCCTTTAATTAAAAAAAAAGATGAGAGTAGAAATGAAGAGAGGAACCTTTTTGATAGAGAATGACTTGTTTTCAGAGCGCGCAAGCGTACTCTCGCCCTATCTTTCACGCTTTGCCTGAAATGTACAAGCAAAAGTGAGCAAAATAGTTTTATTTTAGCTCTCCGAACACAGTTAAGCGGAATCACAAGAGAGATATTGCGAAATATTGTTTATTTGTGAAAAGGAGGCATGGGTAATTGTTTATCATTTACTTTAGCCATTTCTGTCACTAAATAAATATTTTTCAATCGTATAAAGTGCTGTATTGTCAAAATTAAGTGCAAATACCTAAAAAAATTTTTTGTAACCAAAATGACCAGTCTTCGTGAAATGCAATTTGATGATTTGTTTAAATTCAACTCGTTGGTCTTCGATGCCCTGACCGAGGTGTATAGCCTGACCTTCTTTGTAAAACACCTCCTAGAGTTTCCAGGACTGTCACAGATTGCCCTGGCTCCGGGTCCCGAGGGCAGACGAATGGGATATATCTTTGGAAAGCAAGAGGCCAGGAGCAGTTACAGGGAGAAGCAGGGCCATGTGTCGGCGTTGACTGTCTCCGCGGAATATCGACGTCTGGGCGTGGCCACCGCCTTGATGGACTACTTTTACATGGCACAGGCCCTCAGAGGCGCCTCCCACGTCAACCTCTTCCTGCGTTGCAGTAATCTGGTGGCTTACCGCCTTTATTGTTCCCTGGGCTACGCACATCGACGAACTGTGCTCAATTACTATCCGGAGCCAGAGAATGCGTTTGAAATGAGAAAGAACATAGGGCTTCAAGCACCAACGGCAATTAGATAATGAGCAGGACTTCCGAGATACGCAGCATCTGTGTTCGAAATAAATTTCAGATTTAGCTAATTAAAAAAATCAATTGAGGTAGATTTCCAACGAAAGACGGACAGATTTCCGTTGACGCACAAAGGCCAACTACAGATACAGTGTAGATACTTTCGGGCAAACGCATTTATATGTTCCGTCTTCTTGCCTCGAAAAAAGCGAAATTCAATTGCAAATTCGCGTTTGGAGACGGTCAAGGCCCTTGTTGTTGTGCTTTCTATTAGCAACATATTTCAAAGCAAACAAATTTTAATATACGAGTACGAGTATATTTATAAAATTAAAAGTTTGACCTGTTCCGAGCGAGCATGTGTCCGAAACACGCGTAATGATTTTCGCTTTTTGCCATTTTTACGCAACTTGAAACGGGCAGAATTGAAAAATTCTGGTTCAATGTTGTCATATAAACAAATCTTGTTTCCATATGCTCGTTCTCTGACATATATTTTCTAGTTTTCATCTTTGTCTGTTGGGAGATTTCCTAATATTCGAGTGCAATGAACTTTTTCTCAAGTTTTTATTTGTGTCTGCGATATGATTTTAACTTTGCGGTGGAACATGTGTTCATTATGTAGGGTAATAGAGGAAAATAGTGACTTGATTAATGCATATCCCCTGTGAGAATATCCCTTAGTCCCACCACATAGAGCATCAGAAGATAGAATATCAAATTGCAGCAGCTGTAGAACTTGTTCTTCGTAATACCATCCAGGGACCTTCGCTCCACATCGCGTGCCAGGGGCAGTCGCATGTCATAGCCATGATCATTTGCATAGAACTGAGGCAGCCAGCGATACTTGACATATCCCAGAGTCTCGTACAGACCTATGGCATGGTGATTCTTTGCGCGCACAAACAGATCCACATAGGAGTCCTTGTAGCGGTCCAGCAGTTGCCTCAGACTCTCCATCAGACGGGTGCCCAAACCGAGCCTACGGTACTCGTGGGCCACGGCCAGGGCAGAGATGTGCCCGTGGCTGGATCCACTCTGCTTCTCTCCGTCCACTATTCTTGTGCCCAGAATGAAGCCCATGAGACGGTCGTCAGGTGCCACTGCTGCGAGCACCAGATCGGGATGCTCCAGTATCTTGGGGAGCACGAAAGGCAGGGAGTACACCTCCACCAACGGATCGAACACAATGTGGTTAAACCTGAACATATCTTCGAGATGGAATATTCGAGGTGTCGTCATGGTGCACAGAGATTTGTATTCCACTTGAAAATAATTCTCAAATATATATGAAAAATGTAAATAGGGCTTGGCTGACTTTGTTGAGTCCCAGAAATACTTGGTGTTCGTTTGCGAAGCTGCCATAGTAAGAGGGAAGAGAGAATATTCCGATATACTTTTATCAATGAAGTGTTCTAGGTCTCTGTCACTGCTCTGCTCCTCATGAATTTCCTGAGAGTACAGATTCTATATGGAACGAATTCCTGAATCTCCCGATTACCACATGGGGTAACAGGAAATTACAAAAAGAATTCGACACACACATAAATCAAAGTCCGACTGGCTAATTATATTTATTGATTTAATAACCCAAGCTCCTCAAATAATCGCTACAATTAATATTTTCGACTTGCACTTGCAGTTATGGCATACTTTTAGGCTTCTTTTTTAAATTCTTTAAATGTTTGTTCGCTTTATTACATTGTTTGCTCCTATTTCGCTCCATATCACGTCTTAGACTAATCGCGCTCCTATATTTACTTAATATTCTTGTAGACCCAAGGCAGCAGGGACGTGACACGAGTATATACGCCAGGGTATTGTCCTTTCCCGCAGCCAATGCCCCAGGATACAATGCCCACTTGGGTATAACGTCCGCCGTCGTTGATGATCATGGGACCACCAGAGTCGCCCTGAAAGTTAAAGGAATATATTTCAATAGAAGTATAATATGTATTTTAAATTTACGTACACTGCAGGAATCCTTGGCCGCTTGGCCAGCACAGATCATGGACTCTATAATGCCGCCTGGCGCTGCTCTCCCGTACTTCCTGGCGCACTCTGCATTGGCCCAGATGGGTATATCCACCTTCTGCAGAATCGAGGGCTGAGGTCCGTTCTCCCGGATACTGCCCCAGCCCGCCACGGTGGCCACCTGGCCGCTGTACGAGCGCGACTGCTGCGAGGGCGAGGTGGGCAGACAGATCGGTTGGATCTCGCGGGTGAAGGGCACGGGCTCGCTCAGCGTGAGTATGGCAATGTCATTGTGCTGGGAAAGATCATTAAGGTAAGGAATTATAATTTCGATTAAAAAGGGTATCGAAAGAATCGTTTAGTTTGGATTGTTTCCTATGGGTCTCTCTCTTTTTGCTCTCTTGTGCATGCCCTATGCATCTCTAGCTCTCTCTCTCTGCCACGCTCTTCCTGCAATGTACAAGCAATGGAGAACAAGAGCATTTCTTCTCAAGCTAAGTTCTGTTAGAGCTATGCATTTTTTCTCTTCGAACATAATACCAAAAAAGAGGCCTCTCTTTTAAGTTTCCTTTCGTTGGGAACGCAACCGAATGAATTTTCGGGTTAAGCTGAATGTCGCGATTTAGTTACCATTTAAACTTAAAAATACAATTTAAATTAAGTCCCTGCTTGCTTTAACTTTGGGTCCACTAAGCCTTCTAGAGCCCACTCACCAAAGTGCTGAATTCGAATCCCTTGTGGCGCACCAAGCGCTTAATCCTCCTCGAAACGTGCTGCACTTCGAAGTCCGTACGGATATTGTAGTCGCCCAGGTGGGCAGTCAGGGCCGCCACATCCCACGAGGTCATGCTGAAGGAAATACAAAAATGTGAGGTGCTTTCTAGAGGAGCTGATCCTCGATCCTTACCGTGCCACACAGTGAGCCGCGGTGAGGATGTGACTGTTGGTGATGAGGCTGCCGCCGCAGAACTGCTTGCCTGACTTGAAGAGCACGGCTATCCAGGGGAATTCGTGTGGACTGGCGTTGATGCCGCCCACAATCCGCTCCTGGTCGGGCGACACCGGGTTCTTGTTGCCGCACTGCAGCGGCAGGCCTTCCGGACTGCTGCCACTCACCGCAGGTCGGCGGGTGGTCGTCGTGGTTGTGGCCGCGGGAGTGGGGTAGCTTGGGTAGCTGGGTCGCTTGGTGGTAATGGGACTGAGGCTGGGACGCGGAGTGGTGCGCTTTGTGCTGGGAACTCCGGCTGCGGACGGGTGCGTCGGATAGTGATGGTTCGGCGGGTGCGTGGGCAGCGGCGGAGGCCAGCCACCGGTGGTGGGCGGATGCGTGGGCAGCGGTGGCGGCCACTGGGCCACTCCGCCCGCGAAGGAGCCAAAGGGCCACTGGTAGGGGTAGATCGGAGTGGCTGGCTGAGCAGGCACCGGTTGCTCCGCTTCCTCTTCCTCCGGCTGGGTCTCGGGATCGGGACTCGGCTCGGGAGCATTACCTTCGATGGTGTTGACGTCCTGAAAGTCCGGCATATCCTCGACGCTGTTCGCATTATCAATGGGATCCTCTGGTTGGGGAGCATCCGCCGGTGGCTCATTGTTCTCTTCTTCCTCTGCATTCACATCCACCTTGTCTGCGTCATCAGCTGACACCAGAGGCCTCTCGGTGGTCGTCGTCGTCGTTGTCGTCGTCGTCCCTGGCAGTGGAAACACTCCAAAGGAATTCGCCTCGATGTCCGTGCAACAAATGCCATTGTTGACTCTTCCCAGCTGATCGAAAAAGTTGCACAGATTCCCGTTCAGGCCGACGCCACTGCTCGGCGGCCACTGGCGCAAGGTAACGAAGGTTAGCTGGCGGGCCACTCGGTAGTACTGACGACAGCCGTCGATTCGGACACACACACCTGCCTGGCCACGGACCGTAAGGCACTTGGAGCCCTCCAAGGGAGCCCAGCCTGCGGGGCCACCGGGCAAACCTGAGGCACCTAATCCTGACTGCCACAGCAGGACATTCGGATCGAAAAAGAACTGACGACGCTGCCGGCCTAGACTAGGCGAAGAGGAGTCTGGAAATTGGGAAGAAAGGGTTTTAAGTTCCAAAAAGACATTATTAAAATTACACAAAATATTGCATATTTGAATGATCAATATTTGAACTATCGAAATCTAGTTCATCAAAAATTATCGCTCTTAAAATATCTCTTAAAATATCTAAAGCTTAAATATAAACCATTTCAAAAATTTTATTTAATTTATTAGTCTTATTTACATTTTTTATTTATTTTTATTCCAGTATATCCAAATTATCCAATATATTAATCAGAATATAAACTAAACTATCGATTTATATATAGGCCTTCGCCAAAAATCGATACAATATCGAACATTTCAGCCGTCCCTCGGTAGCTTTTGGGTAAGAGACCTACAATTTTAAAAGTGGAGGCTGGAAATCCCGGATTCGACCTTTAGAATCTTAAATCCAAATGATATCAAAATTAAAAAGTAATTTTATCCAGAGACTTACAATCAAGAAAAGAAGACAAATTTCGATGGCCAAAACAGGATCAAAAATTACTAGTTTTCCAAGGATTTAACTGAGATATTATATATCTTTATGGTAACCAAATACTTTTATTATCCTTGAATGGTGCAGTGGTTTATTGTAGACAAAAGTCAGCAAAGCAATATATTGTCAGTAATCCAGTTCTAATTCAGTTATATTTAATAATGTATTTTTTTTTAGATTTAGGCGACTGTTTCTTTTCTAAAACCCCTTAAATAAGTTGGCCATAAGTTTAGAAATACGATTGCAAACCAATAATTCTTATGAATAAAAGTAGGTCACAGATTTTATACGCTTATTCCGGAAATTACAGAAATTCTTTTAATTGTCTGTCATGACTCCATAAGTTCAAAAACTGTATCGCACTTGATTGTCGCTGGACGCTTGAGAGAGACGGGTTCGTTGACCCCTCGAAAGATTTAAGCTACATACGCAATTGTCTAGCCAAAACCGTGGTACTTGACAACTCATTTTTCAGCCAATCTATTGCGGTATTGACAGAGCACCTAAGAAACACAAAAAAAAAGTATATATATGGCGGGAAGAAAGACCAAACCAATATTTACTCAACATTCGTTCACGTTTCGAGCTTCGGGAGAGTGATTACTCAATATTTTGACATTTTTTGTTGTCTCCCAGAATATTGACAATAAACTTAAGCCTTTTCCATGCTGAATGACAATTGCTGTGCCATTTCTGTTGCGACAGAGATGCCCGAGAGCTGCCCCCCAGCGCGAGGCAACTTTCTACTGTCAATTGTCATATATTTGTCATGTCCATTGGCAGCTTCTTAAAATTGGTCTAGGCCTTTGTTTAGATCGCGGGCTCCATTTGGTTTCCCTGTGTGGTTGTTCTTGCTATTTAGCATGATTTTGCCATATCTTTAATTTATTACACATGCCTCTCGCCGCTCTTGGCCCAAAAATATACATAGTTGGTGTTATTCCATAGCCAAAATGAGCTATTTCGACAGCTTATCGTGGCCTAAAGCGGTTCGCTTTTGTGGCGATTAATTTAAACGAGCTTCTTGTCAACGTTAGGGGCTTTATGCCTTCTATGAGGTGTAAACTTTATTGATACTAATTTAAGCATAATGTCCATTTGAAAGGGTAAGCTCTGGAGTCTCAGTCTCAGATTGCAGCACGTGGTTTCTGCTTCCCTCACAACTCACAACTCGTAATGATGAATACGTTCAGTGCGTGCCCGGAATTTATAATTACTTTCTCAGATTTATTTACATTTTACAAAGTATGCCCAACACCCAGCGCAAAAATGTTAAGCCTCTTGTGACTCACCTCGCATTTCGGCGGAATATTACTCATTTGCCCCAAATAATGTCATTTGTTTTGTTTATTGGATTTAAGTTTAATTCTTTTTAAATTGTTATGACAAGCTGTCAGCCATGGGACAAGATAAAATAAAAAAGCTTTGATTGATCGGTGATCCAGGTTAAATTTCGACACACTTAATACTTACACCCAAAAAAAATAAGAATGATTTTTATTCGAGATCATTTCATCTCGAGACGAAATTGTTATTAATTTGGTTTTTCTTTTTTAGATAAAAACAACTTTGTTTTAGATATGTGAGTATGATGCTTAATTTAATAAAATTCACACAATTTAACTTTAACATATTACATTACAGACGCAAAGTAAAAACAAGTCTGTGTTTCCTTATATCAAAAAGTGATCTTCCATATGACCTTATATTTCAGTATATTTTTACTTTTATCGAGATTCGTTCTTAAACACGAGAGGTCTTCTCAAATAGAGTTTAATCAATATCAAATAGCCGTACTCAAAATGAAAATTATTCATCTCCATTTTAGTATTTTCGTTCTTGGCAGTTTTTTGAGATAGAAAATACTGAAACTGAAAACGTTGAGAACAATTTTCTTTCTCGATGTGGGGGTTACATTTTCAAGAAACGCCTTTACATTTTGTATATTATTTATTTGAACGATGACTTGATCAGAGTATACTCGTATTTCTTCTTGGAACTCCTTATTGTCCTCAAAACCCACCCAACAAGTCCAGAATAAACCCTTGATACTGCAGATACGCTAAACGTTTACGCAGAATCAGGGACAAGTGGCAAGTTCAAGGTCTACCGACCGTTACAGGCTGGCTGCCTGCTACTACATGGGAGTGCATGCGAATAAACCTGAAATCCAGCCACTTGGAGGCGGTCTACTTTATGCCAGCTCTTAAATTTTATGTGACCAGCAGTCATATAAACGATATTTATCGCGGCTCCCATTCCAAACGCTGTTAACAGCCGTTCAGCAAAATGTAAATAAAAATTAATTTTTAATGAATATTGCCTGTTGTTGAATCTGTTTTAGGTGTCAGCTTATTGTCTTCTATATGTATCTGCTCAACGTTTATGGCCCAATCCGTGGGCCATCCCAAATTAATAGGCTTATGTCGTCGCCCCGAAAAGACATCGCGCACAGATCACGCCTCTCCATCAAAAGTGCTGTCTAATTGTCTAATTGTCGGCAGTAAATAACAGAGAATGGATTGGCGGGTACATTGACAGGCGACAGGGCACGAGCGACCAAGTTTGATCCAAAAGTTCACGCCAATGTGAGCTTACTTGTCTGCACTAGAAATCTGATCCAAAGGGCCCATGCAGATGTATCACTGCTCGGCGAATACTATTTCGCATTTCCCCCCTTGATGCCATTTACGATTTATAGACTTTTGAAGGTCAAACAAGTAATGGTACGTGCGTGCCGTGCAAAAATCAAACAGTTGGAACAGAAAATTCTCTTTTCGATGTCGTTGAACCTAGGTTTATATTAATGACGTATATTTAAAGCAAACTATTGATAGCGCTGATCACTGAGAGAGCTGTAGTTCACGGGATAGTTTCTTCAATAGAATTAAATCGGTTTTAACCAATTTAAATAAAAAGTGTTCTTATTTTAGTTTAAGTTTAACTTTATATCATAAGCATAATCAGAATAACAAAGCTTAAATGGTAAAGAAAGGATTTCTTCTCTGTCAAATTCTAAATTTTGTATTTAGCTTGACTTAAATTTTAATGACATAAGCAACAAGAATTTCATTGTTTTAAGTTGACCATAAGAAAAATATAGGCATACTTGAATAATTTTTCTTTCAATGCATATTTCTGAAAATGAAATTTAATTTTAAATTCCGGAACTTAAGAGACTTAAGCGATAAGTTCTCGCTCTAACTTTTAATTATTATTAAAATATCACATAATAAAAGTAGTTTGAATTAAATTACTTAAAATTATTATGAAATTTGATTATTTACACTATAGTTATAATATTTAAATTATTTTGTGTAAAGTTTAAAAATGATTTAAAAATACTCCTAAAACTGACGCTGATCAAGAATATATATACTTTATGGGGTCGGAGATGCCTCCTTCTGCCTGTTACATACATTCTCGGTTGGCACTAACTTATAATACCCTTGTACCCTATGGGTACCGAGTATAAAAAAGATAAATTCAAATGGTAAGCAATCCCTATTTGTCCCATATTAAAAAGAGGATTTTTAAAGTCCAGTCACTTTACTTTATTTCCACCTTTTACTATAACAAAATTCGTTAGATTTCAAATATATTTCAGAGAAAAATGTAAGGCTCCTAAATATACTCGAATATATTTCACTCTTGATTAATTATAGAACTTATGTTTATGTACGGGGTACAAATTTGTGTTATAAAAGATCGAGGCTGATATACATAAACGACAACAAAATATAACAATTTATGGAGTATTAATATTTTATATAGTCGAAAACGCATTCTCACACACGTGATTTTGTATTTTCTTTAAAACAGTGGCATTAAATGGTAGCTTTTATCTAAGTCCTGTTTGTATTTTATATATTTACCTACTTTAATCTATGACTTGTGATTTTTAACACTAATTCCACATCCTTTACGCCACTGTACATTTTATAAATATCTCTTAAGACCACCAACTAACATACATATTTCCAAGCCCATTAATCTATTTTTATTACTCACCCTTTGGCCGTTCATCGATGACTTCCACTGAGGTGATATTCCCAGAGCCGAGTCCTGCTTCAGGCGCCAACTTTATGTCATCCTGGTGCTCCTCCTCCCACACAGGAGCTCCTGCCCCGCCCAACTGAAGATGGGATGAGAGATCTGCTCCAGAGGTTATTTTAAAATGCAGCAAATGCACACAAAGTAATAAAACTCGCAAAAATGCAAACATTTTTGCAGCAATTCTTGTTATCTTCCCAATTTGTTTTCGTTTTGAACTGGGCAAACCATATATAAATCGGCTGCTATACAGTATAAGCCACCGCGAACACGCCTCGATATAGCTCTTCGAATGCCAGGCACGTTGCCCCGATGGCATTCACCTGACCACGACGGAGTTCTCGGACTGGGACTTGCTCCTAAGCTCGCTTCTCGGTGCTCGGTTCTCGGTTCTCGACTCTCGACTCTCGATATCTCGATTCGTGCGTTAGACGGACAGGACCGTCCGCTGGGCTGTGAGGTCCGATCGCTTCTGAGACAAGAGCGGATCTGGGCTTCGGTTAACAGCTACGCTTCCAGACAGCAACAGCAACAGCAGAGGCCTGAGAGGCGGCGACAGCGACGCGGCAGAAATGGTGACGCCGCCGAAGAAGCCGAATTGTCAATTATGAACGCGGTTTCTTTCGCTGGCTCACTTTTGGCCAAGTTATTGGGCCGCCTTCTATTGCTCACGCGACGACAACTACCGCTAAACTAGTTTCGGCTAGCAACGCCTTCATGGCCAGTGCCCACCAGGCAGCCGCCGCGGCGGCAAGTCGTCCTCTTCCAACCCGAATCCGATCCCAAACACGCACCGGCCCAGACTGAGGAGCACCAGCAGTGGCTGCCGCCTGCAAGTTGCTCCTCTGCGACGACTGCATACTATTTAATAAAATCCAGCTGCGGTTGCATCTCTTTTGCCTACAGCTACAGATTTGCCATTGTTTAGCACTCTGAGAAATTAGGGGGAGTCCCCGCGATGGCAAATTTAAAAAGGAATTGAAAAATTGAGAGATTGTATAATATTAATAATATAAGGGGGAGAAATGGCTTCGAAAAGGTATAAATATAGGACAGAAGCATCGCACTTTTTCATTTTGGCACAGAGCACTTTCCGTAGCATCAAAAAAAAACCCAAAAAAAAATTAAAAATTGGCCAATATTATTTCAAAAAAGTGTCGTCTTTGTTTTTGTTGTATTAACAGCGTGTGCTGTAGAGATTTTAAATTAAATACAATGGGAAAGTCACAAAAATAACAGATTACTTTTGGATTCTTTTGCTAGCATTGTTTCTAGTGTTCATTTGAAAGAGCAAATGCTGTGGCATCTCTGTTAAATGTATTTATTTGTTTATGAGCTCAGCTTTGCAAAATACAAGAGTTTTATTTTATAAGAATAAATGAGCAATAATAACCTTTCTCATTTCTAATCGGTAAAGTATTGTTTGAATTTCGGTTTAAAATGAATTGTTTATTTCTTTATTATTTTGAAATCCATTTTCATTCTCTTAGTTTCTCAACCGAACCTGCAAAGTATCCAGTATATTTAGCACAAATTATTCTCTCTGCATGCCTAGATTAAATTTCCATTTAAATTCCTTGGTGCACATTGCATTGGGTACTTCATTTTCCACTTGGCCACCAGAAGTAGACCCGTTTGTTGGCTAAATAATATGCCAACTTTACGACGACGATCTGGGCGATCATTGAACTTGTATCAGAGAATGCGATGCAGGATTCAATTAAAATCGATTCGAACATTAATCAGGATTCTGTGGCAAATCGGGCGGCGCCTTCGGTGTTAAAAATATCCAACAATTAAATCAATTGTTCCCCTGAGAATTAGCCAGATCATTGCAATAAGATCACTCGATCTGCGTCTCAGTTGTTGATCGATGGAGAGCCAAGTGTCACGGCCTGGACCTTTATATTTCAATATTTTGCCAACTAATTGTCTGTAATTGGGTGCTTTGGGGCATATTGGCCTTTTTGCATGATCGACAAGTGGGAGTGTTGATAATTGTTTTTAAGAAGCTCTCGAAGGCATTGAAAGAGATGGGTTTCGATCGAGTTTAGAGTTGTCAAAATTGATCAAAGGCCCCTCGAGTTTGAGGGCCAATTGAAAGTTCTTACCAGGGAACTCTCTCTATGGCCAATGAACCATTAAATATTTAGAGCTTTTGGAGAAAATATGTATAAATAGAAGGGATTTCTTCTTGAATTTTAACATTAATTATTAATCGCAATTATCTTTAATTTAAGAAGATTTCCGATAATAAAAAAAAACTTCTTAATTACTAAAAAAGAATTTTCTTGCAATGTAAATTTTAGCAACATTTTACCAATTTTACCAACCTTTTTCCCGATCCGAAACCCAAGGCATACTTTTAGGCTTAAGTCGAAATTGCAAAAGCTTTTTTAATTTTTTTCCCGTAAAGGCTGAAGCGAAATTTTTGAAAAGAGCGTTTATTTTGGAAATTTCTTATAACTTCTAATTTGTTTTTTTTTTTTTCGTTGAACATAAATAAATACAAAATGGTTAGGTAGAAAATTAATCCAAATGATTGCCAAATCGTTTGAGCATAGAACATTATTTGGAAACAGCGTTTAACATAAATTTGTAATTGTAATCATTAGGCTAACACTAACTAGGAGCTAATTATTCCTAGAGCATGGGTTTAGTGCCTCATTAAACCAGGAATTTCTCGATAGGAACCTTGGCAAAGAACTCGTTGATGTGCGCAATCAAGATGGGAGCCCATTGCTCGCGGGTGGCGGGAATTCCAACGCGTGTGATCTCTGGCAGATTCTCGTTGACCAGATTAAGGATCATGGCATCTAAAAAGGAAGAGAATTAGATCAGAGATCCGGGTATACATTATTATTGTAGTTAGCTTACTCAGGTTGCGATCGGAGAAGATGCCGTTGGCCACCACCTTGGCGTCGCCGATGTTGACATTGGCATTCAGGCGATGTAAGCTGAGACGCTGCTGTCCGCTGGGCAGCTGTTCGATGTGGCCGTCGGTCAGAATAGTGGCCTTGACGTTGTCTGGAGAAGGTAATACCATGAGACACCTGACCACAGGTAAAAGGAGACTCCACACTCACCGATTGTGATGTTGAAGGGACCCTTGGGCACCAGGCGCAGGCCGCCGAACTTCACGTCCGCCTTGAAGTGTCCGCCGGCCTTTAGCTGGGGCAGCTCCACGCCCAACTTGATTATGAATCCGTTTTCGGTGAAGTTCGCCGCCACACTGTTCACCTGGAGCTGGCTGATGCCGTAGATCTCCATGTTCTTGATCAGCAGTCCGCCCTGGATGCCGTCGTTGGTGTACCGGAAGATGCCCCGCTTGTAGAAGTAGGGATCAATGGAGTCCATGTTGTACTCGGGCACTCCCTGGTACCTCAGCTTGGGGGCAAATGTCTGAATCAGGCCGCGGATGCACTCGTTGAGCTCCGGCGAGCCGAGACTACAGGGTGTCACCTCGTTGGAGCCCTCGGACAGGCCAGTCGGCGCCGGCGGTGGTGTAACTAAAAGGCGAAAGCGAGGGGAGGTAAGTTCACAAGTCGGTTAAGTCATGGCTAGCCCCGGTTGTAAAGTTCGCCGAGGCATGGCATAGCCTAAGCGCCTGCCCCCGGAGGAGAAAATTATAATTATTATTATTATATATTTTAGTTTTTTTTCGGTATTTGTGCCAACCAACCGGGCATGAAGCACCAGCACTGCACAGCTCTTGGCTTCCGAATGGGGTTTGTGTCAGGGTGACACCCGGCAAGGTCTTTGGGAATAAGGAAGCACATTTTTATAATAAAGCCAAAATAAGTTTATTTTAGGTAGTTTTAAATCAATTGTAAAATTTATACAAATATTTTCATCCATTCAGCTAATTAGTTATATTCTAATAAAAAGCCAAAATTCTCCATTACCAAACAAATTATAATAAATACGAATAAAACTCCAAGACAATGGGGAACCTTAAACTACAATTAAGATTAGCCTTAAGCGATATTTAGTCATTGTCTTTTGCTTCTAATGACAAGCGAAAACAAGCATAAAATCGCAATTATTTTTATTTTAAATGTTCCTCTTAAAGAGTTATTAAAGTAAAAAAAAAGAAAATGAACTAACTCATTGCTGGTTATTAAGCCTTTATAGAATGAGAGATAAGCCTGAAGTAATTTTCAAGCGAATTACGCACGTCAGTAGCCACTTAAGTCATTTTGCTTGAGTGCCCAAAAATTTGTTTTCCAATGTTTTCTGTCTTTTATTTTTTGCTTTTGGTTCGCCTGACAAGTTCAATGTCAAAGGTGAGCTGTCCCGCTTGTTATGACATGGAACAGCTCAACACATAAAAACCCCAAAATTAAAAGGTGCCAGAAAGAAGTGTAAGCTCAGCTTAGCTTTACTCGGTAGCTCGGCGCGAAGTTCGTTGCCTAAGTCCTTTGTTTGCCGAGTAAACGAATGTCAATATATTTTTTAGCTCGCTTTATTTTTTACGTCGACTGCCCGTTGACGTTTTCCTTTGCGCAATTAGAGACAAGTTACAATTGCAGCTTTCAGCTTTCGGCACTAGCCCAGCAGCCGCCGCTTACGCATTGATGTAGGTCAGTTTTCAGTTTCAGTTTCAGCCTCAGCGTCAGCTTTTCGCTTTTTGTCAGCATCTGTCGTGGTAGCGACAGCAGCCGGTTTCGGATTTATGCCTGGTTGTTGTTGATATTTTTTTTCTGGCGCTGAACTCTTTTCGCAAGAGCGCAAACACACACACAGCCCGGCACCTCGTCGCCGATTAAATTAATGTAATTGGCAATATTTTATTGTGATTTTTTTCGGGCCCGAATTTCTGGTGTTTATTCTGCATTTATTATGGGCATGTGCCCTGCCTTGCATCACAATTTCTATTTGCACAGCCCGAAAGCCCAGCCACCGTGGTTGCGATAACTTTTACTCAAACCTCATGTGTAAGTATGTCAAGTTCAAGTGGCCTAGGCGATGACTTGCTTGTCTCTTGAAAATGTATACACAGGTGGATACAGGTGGATATACATAGCGATCTCTTTTGTCATTTAAAGAAGTGTTAAAAGTCAAATGGATAAAATAATTTTAAGTGCAAATACACTCGCTAATTTCTATTGCAATTTCATAGCGTGAACTTAGCTCTTGGCAAATCCTATTAAAGATTATCTTTTACGATCGTATTTCACTGTTTCTTAGTATTTCTCCCAATTTTGCTCATTTCTGAAGGTTACAGGCCTATAAAAGCGGGGTTAAGTGTATGCACAACACACATAAACTTTTTTTAAGAAGCTTACAATGAGCAAGCGAGACAGATTTGCATGGACAGCAGCACTCCGCCAGCCAAGGCCTGTACTGAATCTTAACGAAAACCACCAGTTGGCCAAGAGCAGAAAGGAAATACAGAACGTGGGTATATGGGATTTTGTATTTTGGTCAGAGACAGGAAATATTATTAAACGAATTAAACGAACAAGGAGCCCCCACTTATAAGGGGGAAGTGATAAATAATATAATTATTATTTTTTAAGATGAATTCTTTAAGATTCTAAAAAAAACTATGGTTTTCTACGCCTATAACTTTATAACAAATCATTGTCTTTCAATGTAGTTTGTCAATAAATAACATGACTTAAAAATATTATTCTGCCAGGGTTTCCCTAATTAAAATCTATATTTTGCCTTAAAGAAAAATTCCACCTTTCACAAATTGAATCTTGGCTTTCCATTGGCCACAGCTAACCGCAGCATGATTTTTTTTTCAATTACATTTACAATTACATTAACTGCCGCTTAGCAAACGAAAGACTTAGGCAACAAACTCGTTTTTTATTCGGACTTAATTTTAGTGGCACATTTTTTGAGGGCGTGGGCTGGGCTGGGCGGCACTCTTTAGTTTGAATATCAAGTTCTGGCCTTAGTTGCATAAGCCATGAGCCCGCTTTAAGCCCGCTTACCTGCATCAACCTGCAAGCCGCCAAAATCGCCGTCACTCGTCGGGCCGCTCCTGGGATCGCTGCTAAACACGCTCGGCGCGGACGTTGGCAGCGTGGCCGCACTCGCCGTTGGAGCACTTCCGAGTCCGATAGCCAAGGCGGCCAGCGTCAGCGTCAGCGAGATGCAAATCGAATGCATTTTCGGGCAGGCACTTTTGCCAGGCTTCGAACAATGGGATGCAAACTAGTTTTAATCGATTGCTTGGCTTTTTTGGCCTTTTTGACTATTTGTCGTGTGACTCGATTTAACACACGAATACAGTGCAGGCTGTAATTTTGTTTTCTCCGTTTTCCTTCTTTTTTTTTTTGCGTAATTTTTGCAAACTTTGCAAACCGGCTTCACTTTTATTTCTTCACGAACGGTGTTTTTGTTGTCGTTTTCGGTCGGTTTTCTCGGTTAACTGCAATTGTTGCTGCAATTGGCGCATACAAGCACACAATACACCCACACTCAGACTCTCACAGCGATGCACACACAAACTAAGCTAATTGCCAAACTTCTGCGCAAAAAATCGGCAAACGAATTTTCGAGTTGACGGCGCGCGTTGCTTGCAAATCTTGAAATGAACGCTGCATAAAACTCACGTTTATTTATAGTTTCCAAGCTGCCCGATTTCTGTGTTTGTGTTCAAAAGTTTTTCCAAGCCGAAACAGCGAACAACATATAGCCAAGGCATGCGATGAAATTCGGCTCGAAGGCTTTAGGCCGCTCGAGCCGAGCCCAAAATCCGAAGTCGAAAGCTCATTTCGCCGAAAGCTCACCGAGAAGAATGCCTGCGATGCAGTTTGAGAGGCATAGCTTCAGCAGAGTGATTTTTACAAGTATTTTTGTTTAAAAATTATTTATTATTCGCAGTTTAGATTTTTAAAGGTTTAAAAAAAAATCCTCAAAAAATGATATTTTATTTATATAATAAAAATCAATAAATAAGAGTATAAACTGCAAATCTGGACATTTCCACGGGTGGCGAGCGTACGTTCCTACGCGTTTGATGCAAAAAAAAACCAAATAGAAAACCAACATTTTCTGAGTTTTTAGTTTAGTTTTTAGTCCATTTGTACTACAAAAATTTAACATTTTTCATATATATATTTTCTAATAGCAGTTTTAATTGTATATATAATTATTTCGTCAACTGAGTTACACAATTTATTTTGTTCTAATTTTCATTAATTACATCAAAATGGAAAATCGAAATTCGTGTACTTATTTTAAAAATACAAAAAAGAACTATTTATCTTTCTTATACAACATTTTCCCGTTAAGTTTAATATCAATTCCATTTTTAAAATATATTAAAATAAAAAAATAAATAAAATATATTTTGTAAAAAACACGAAATTAAATGAAAAGGGTTGTGATTTGATCCCCGTTTTTCCATTAATATACACATAGTATATTTATATTTATAGGTAAACTATCGATACGTTGAGAATGTTAATAACATTATAATATTAAGTACATCAAGCAACAGATGGCTAATGGCTCTCCCAGATCTGTCAAGCTCAGCCAGCAATGAGGAAACTGTCACAGCAATCTTTAGGTTTCCAATCCCTGTTTTCAGTCAAAGTGCAAGGCACGTCTCGGCTGTGGTTTCAGAGGCACTGTGGGCAGGTGAGGCCCTGCGCAGTGTTCATGTAAAATGTGGGTCAGTTATAAATCTTTGCGGCGGTTTATGAGCATACATATTGCATGCTAGGCAGTAGGCCTCGTAAAATTATTCATGAACCTGCGACTTTGTGGTGTACAAATCGATGCTCAAGGTTGTCTGGGGCGTCACGTCTTGAGTCAGCATTTTGGGTCTTAAGATGGATCTTTTTAGCTTAAAGAGCTGATAACAGAATTGTGAAATGCGGATATTTATTTTATTAACTATGTAATTATTTTTGCAAATTGTCTTCAAAATATCTAATTAAATTATAAAAGCGAGCTGCTTCATATGTCTGGCAAATTTGACTTGAGGCAGGCGACAGTCGCGTGTTTGCTTCCCCTCTCTGCATGCACATCACGAATCAGTGGCTATAAGCATATAGAATAAATAATTGATAACTTGACTTGTGGCATACAAAGCGCCACCCGATAAAAATATAGCAAACTGCTGGTTAAAAAATTAATACATTTGCAACATTTACTTGTATCCCCAAAATGCACCAATTAAAATTGGAAAAACTTATAGGATTTATATATTTTCTATAACCCGGCAAATTGCATTTATAAAGGACTCAGTAAATTATCCGAAAGGCTTAATCGGAAACCCAAGAATTCAGCGGGACTAATTTTTCGTTAGTGGAACACAGCTTCCACCAATGCCTCAAATAAAAATCATTTGGAAGTTTACTCCCATTCTTGTTTAGATAATTAGTAGCCTTAAGCATTTTCTTAATGTTCAACCAATATTTAGAGGTTTAATTTATTTTCTATGGCCCGGCAAGCATAGCCTGCCAGGCACTTAACAACAAATTGAGTTGAGACTCATTAGAGTATTCCTATCCACGGAAATCTTTAGTAAAAGGCGAAAGATTTATTCGACAGTTGAATAGAAATCAGAGTGAATAAGAACTTGGAAAATGAACCATTCCATTAAAAGTATGCGAAAACTTGTTGGGAATTATAAGCAAGCATTCGAACATTTTTCACCCCTAGAGCCAAAGTCTAAAATACGTTCTTATCCCTGCTCACGATGGAATCCAGCTACCTGGAATTGGAATGAGCCCAGCTGCAAGGTATTTCAAATTACGGTAGTTGGACAAAATTCATAATTATTGTATAAATAATTATTCATACACGTTGGCGGAAATTTATCCTAAGTCTATAATACATTTAAAGAAATATTTTAATAATACCCGGTAGCCATAGGGTACAAGGGTATTATAAGTTAGTGCCAACTGAAAATGTATGTAACAGGCAGAAGGAGAAATCTCCGACCCTATAAAGTATATAAATTCTTGATCAGCGTCACCAGCCGAGTCGATGTATGTCTGTCCGTTTGAAACAACAGATCTCAGAGACTAAAAGAGCTAGAGTTTCCAAATTTGGTGACAACATTGGAATCTCTTGCACGCAGATCAAGTTTGTTTTAAAATTTGGCCAAGCCAACTTCCGCCCCCGAAAATAATTAAAAACGGTATATAAGCTATAGTAGTAATTTTCGGCTTAAAGTAAATAGATGAAATAAATAAATAGGCATTCGCGGACGTTTTCTGGAAATTTAAGTAAAATTGGATGATAAAAATGGAACAATAAAGTTCTATGTTGAGACGGCCCTTATAAGGAGTGAGGGCGAAAAAAACAGTGTTGCGTGCTTTCGGGCGCAGTTTTAATTCATAATGCAGCTGTGTACAGCTGCAGAATTCCTCATTTTTGGCTGATGCTCAAAATGTTCCTAGTATCATTTGACTTTTTTGAATGTTGCTCAACTTTTTTTTTTTGCATGTCAGTGTGTTTTTTAATTTTACCGACAATGATTTGGGTACCGGGTATCTCACAGTCGGTCACCATCGACTGTAGCTTTC
>VNJO01006659.1:0-12800 GCA_008042535.1 Drosophila tani | reverse complement strand
CACTTATCTGTTCACTTGGAAAACGGCCAGCGTGTCTACTTTACGGACGCGAATGCAGCGCAAAGAGCAGAACGGCCACCAGCGACAACGTTGACAAATTTCTTTTCTACATGCGAAAGCGATCCGTTCGCAAGGACTTTACTCTATTCGGAAATGCCACGCTATTATACATGGAACGCTGCATCGAAAAAGTTTCAACGCCGAAAAAGACGCGATGCTGTTGATGGTTTCGCTGATATCTATTCGACTGATGCTCTCGGACGAATATACACAGTTCATCCACGCCAAGACGAATGCTTTTATATTCGCTTGCTTTTGGTGAACATAAGAGGCCCTACATCCTTCGTTGTTGGAAGGCGGTCGAACTGCACATTCCGCTTTGAAGCTGCCCATGAATCTTCTCACGGTTGACAAGCCAACATGCACAATAAGCAAGAATTCGGCGACAGCGAAATTGATGCGAGAATGCAAAATCATCATTTGGGATGAATGCACGATGGCGCATAAGCGAGCTTTGGAGGCAGTTGACCGAACGATGAAAGATTTACGCGGTGATTCGAAACTATTTGGTGGGTCTTTGATATTGCTGTCCGGAGATTTTCGTCAAAAGCTTCTATACTCGCTCTATACTAAATAAAGAAATGCAGTGTTTGACTATTACCCTGGGGTTATATAATGGCGTCGAATTAGGGCGAGACAAAGTTCGCCGGGTCCGCTAGTTTAGTTATAAATACCGTTAAGTTTCCTCAATAAAATCAGTAATTGTTTTGACCCCAACGCAAGCTTTACTCATTTGGCTGCATTCAACAAAGGCTGTCGCTGAGTCTTCAGACCCTCATATGCACCATCCAAAGCCATCATGTTCTAGTTGCGGCGACACAAGGCAGACAGTTTATGTACTGTGTGCCAAGCACAATATGTCCATAAATATGTTCATAAAGGACCTATAGTTCAGATTAAAATCTCTAACGGACAAATTGCCTCCGTCGTTTGACCGCAATACACCCCAAAATATAACTCCGTCGTCTCCATGTTTTACAGTAGGCATTAAATTTTGCCTTTCCTAAGCTGTATCACTCTTCCGCCACACAATTTTTTTCCCCTCATTCCCCTCAATGCGAAACTTTCGTTCGACCGGAGAAATGAACTTATCCAAGGCTCGGATTCCGAGACTCGGAAGGTTTTGAAATGTGGACATTTGCGAAATCCAGACTTTTTTCTGATTTGTTCCTGAAATACATGGTTTCTTCCTGGCCGCACGGCTTTTTCAACCTCATTTTTGTATTGCCCATCGTATAGTTTAATTTTATATGGATTTTATGAAGAACGGTTCCTCAACTTAAATTTCCAACTCGTGGGCTGTCGATTTCGGATTCTTCTGAACTACTTAGAAATATTTAGATTTTTCTCTTATCGTCAATTACCTTGGACGACCAGATTTGGGCGTCAATAATATTGAGCCCGACGTATGTATTTTGTAATAACTCTTTGAACAGATGACTGCGATCTGCCAATGGTTCTTTCACTTGAGCACTCGAGAAACACTTTCCGGCAGCGCCGTTGTAAAGGCCGGTACGCAGACGAACGAACAAAATACTAGAAAATCCCAGCTTCGAATGAGTCCACCAGTCCAACAATTTGGAAGCAGCAGGAGTAGCTGCGGCAACCACTGTCACCATCCAGATGGTGGTGAATTAGATTTGGTACAAACAGAATCCCTAGCAGCAGCCGGTAGAGCAGCCCTTGTCCTGGTCGTCGATCCAGGAACAAATGTTTCACACCTTGTAGGGGAAAAAATAGACGGTATACATGATCGAGAGAATCTGGGCCACGGCGTCGGTGGTCATTGTGCGCAGATAAGCTATTCCAAAACGAAGCTGCAGATCTTTGCACAGATTGTCTTGTCTTTTAAATGGATATAATTTCAATATATATAAAACCTTTTTTAAAATACGTATCACTTGCTTTCCAATAATGCCGAAGGACGTTTTTATAAACGCGGGCACACTGAAAAGCTTAAATCTTTTTGGGGCAGCGAACTGTTTTACTGTCTGAGTACTAGGCTACAGACAGTAAAGCTACGTACTCACCAGCGCAAAAATTTAGCAAACAAATGAGTGCGAGCGAGAGCCAAATACACTTTTTCGACCCCTTTTAAATAGGTCGGTACGCAGATGGGCTAAGATAAATACTCGAATGAACATCGCGCTAGATATTTTAAATCGGATAAGTCTTCGCATGGGTGGTGCGAGACTAAGGAAGAATCTGATAAATAGCCTGCTACTCTTGCGAAATGGAGACAGGCTATAGGAAACAAATTAATTATGTGGGATCTTGACCATAAAATTAACTTAAATAAAAAATATTAAAACTTTTTTTATTGTAAACATTTTTTGTAAGAACTATTTTACAAGCAATATTCAGACTTCAAAAAACTGAGTCCGTGAAAAATTGCCGGCCGGATCACAGAATAAATAAAAAAAACCCGAAAACAAACCAAAACTACTACATTTTCCTGGCTATCACCGAGTGATTATTAGCCACCGCCAAACCAAGGCGAACGTAAATACAAAAAGGAACCAACATAATTAGATCACACACACACACAAATTTACATACCTAATCGACCCAAAGCAGAGCAAACTGTCAGCATTACAGCCACAATCACCGCATCAATTCAAACATCCGAGGATCGCATTCTACATGAACTAAGCGAAAAGGTGAATGTGATGAGTGAGAAAATACAAAAACTCACTCAAAGGGTGCTCCAGCTGGAAAGAGAAGTCGCCAGCGTGGAACAGCTGAAGAAACGAATGCAGCAGTTGGAGGCCAATTCTCAAGAAACTCAACATTTGGGTTGGCGTATTGGTGATATCGAGGCTTAGGTTGCAATATAGGCCAACGTGAGTGTTGCTGCAAATGAAAAATTTAAAATCATAGATCCACTCCACTTCAAACCAAAAATTCACGACACCGCCTAAGATCCGTGATATATTCCGGATAAAACCGAGAAGGCCTAATCCAACCGTGGATCCGACCATTATTATTAAATTTGACCACGTGCGAGATAAGGCAACAATGATAGGTCGACATGATATTGCGTAAAGAAGATGGAAAAGATACAAAATTCCAGATTACTATATAGAATTCAAGACTTTAAGAAAAAAAGTAAATATAATGATTGCCCATGCGAAGAGTAATTATTTCTCTCAAAAATTTAGTAGTGCAATAACAATGAAACAAAAATGGAGGGAGCTTAAGATATTGGGAATCGGAAAATCGAAAGACAATAGCAAAATAGACGCCGACCCAAATGAACTCAATAGACAATTTTTGCAAACAAACGTACTTGAAACATCGACGAACTCTTATCTTGACAATATTGTGAATAATATCTGTGGTAAAAGCTTTAGTTTTATATGAGTCTCTTCGTGTGATGTTCTTGAATCAGTCCTTAAGGTAAAGTCAAGTGCTGTTGGGCTTGATAACGTTTACCCCACCTTTATTAAAATAATACTACCGAAGATATTAAACCAAATAACACATGTGTTCAATTCCGCACTGACTACATCCTGCATCCCAGACTGCTGGAAATCAGCAAGCTGTACCACTGCAATCTTATATATAACCGAGAGCATTAGACAAAGACTTGACAACAATCATGTGACATTGTCCTGTTAGTAGATTATTTGATTGTGTAGATGTATGTAACATAGAATTATTAAATATTAGTAAGTGGGCAAGCAGGAATGGACTTTCGCTTAATCCGTCAAAATGTAAATGTTTAATTATAAGCAAAAGATCGTCATGTATTCCAACTCTCCCTAGTTTACGCATTAATAACTCTTGTATTGAATATAAAGAACAAGACGTTAATCTTGGGATTACAATGAGCAATAACATATCCTGGCTCACACATGTTACAAAGGCGTCTGGAAAAACTTATGGTCAACTTAGGCAGCTCTATATGGCACAAAAGTACCTCCCGACAGCTACGCGACTCATGATAGCAAAGCATACCTTATGCCCTGAGTTACGGGATTGAAATTTTTGGACACTGTGATGCTGTCTCACAGCATAAATTAAACGTTGCCTTTAACAACATAGCCAGATTTACTATATATTAAATGTTAAACGAGGGGAACAAATTACGCTCATGGCCAACAGCACATACGGCTTTAACTTTAAGAGTTGGTGCAATACCAGAAATCTTATTCTTTTGCATAAGATAATAAAATCAACTGAGTCCAGCTACCTTTTTGAAAAATTAAAATTGGGAACTTCAACAAGAACCAATAACTTAATTAATATCCGACATAATCTCGCCTCTTCCAAACGTCATTTCTTTATTCACACTATTCGCTTGTGGAATCAACTGCCGTAAAAATTAAAAACAATGAGTAAATCACCGCAATTTAGGAATAATTTAATAAAGTTTCTTAGACATCCAAATATAAACAATAATTATTTAAAAAAAAAAAAACAAAAAAAAAAAAAATAATAATATAAATAAATAAATTATAAAATAAATATAACAAAAAGTTTAAATTATGAAAATTGTCTTAGTAACCAAATAAAATATATATATATTTTATATTTTATTTATATAAATATAGGAAAATTGATTCAGACTAAATAGGATAAGTAGGCTTCGATTTTAAGATTAATGAATTTTGTATTTTTGTGACTAGTATACTAATTTAAAAGGATAACCTTGTAGCGCTGGGGAATAATTAAAATAAAATAAAAGAAGTTTAATAATAACGCCACACAAGATTAGCTCTTGTTTTCGAGTTTAATAAATATTGACTATACTTGTAGATCCCAGAAACTGCGGGTAGGAAAGAGCGCCACTTTGGGGCATTTTATGTGTGGTCGATTATATGGTGTTAAAGAAGTCGTCCATGTCTGACTCGGCCAAGTATCCAAGGGTCCGTAGAATGTCGTTTGCCGTCGGCCTAACGGTGGGGCAAGATGTCTAGCCAAACGGTTGGTATGCGCTAGCAGGCGGTCTCTGTATCGGGTTGCAAATGATAAAATTGTTTCTGTTACAGTTGGTATTCCTGTGTCGTGAAATATCGTGTTATTTTGTACATAATGGTGCCACTTGACTCCCAGCTTCCTTCTCAGGGCCTTCGTTATAATATTAAAACAAAATTAAGTCTTAAAATATGTAATTCCACAGAAAAATAAGCAATCTAACGAATAAATTACTTAAATTAAGATATTCAAAGCCGCCGACGAGGATGAGCCGCTCCTGACACTGCAGCTGCTGCTACTGCCACATCTGGAGTAATGGGAAAGGACCAAAATCTTAATTTAAACAATTATGGACATGCTATCTCCATCCCCTGCTTGTCCATGATTAGTCGCCACCTACTGGGCTCCTGTTCTTAGTTGTCTGCCAACCTGGATTCCAGGATCGATAACCTGGACAAGGGCTGCTCTACTGGCTGCTGCTAGGGGTTCTGTTTGTACCAAGTATAATTCACCACCATCTGGGTGATGGCGGTGGTTGCCGCAGCTACTCCTGCTGCTTCCAAATTGTTGGACTGGTGGAATGATTCAAAGCTACTTGGTTCTTAATGGATGCGCAACTCTGATTGTACACCATATTGCTGGAATTCATTTGGCTAGAGTTGCGCTTGTACTGCTGCTGCGCCCGGTTCTGTACATTACTGTAGATGTTCCTCTCGAGCTCGGCAACGAGCCAGACACTCCTCTCAGCTGGCGGTGGCCGTCACCTCTGACTCCTTTATCTGAGTCGCCGAGCGTGATATCTTATGGGGCTCATCAAAGTCATAACCAAATATTACATTGAGGGAGCTATTTCTTTCTAAACCTTTATTTATGCAAAAGTTTAATATTGCCCAAATCCCTTATTATTGAATTTGTCTTTTCTAATTAAATTACTTTAACTTTTTCTGCTACGGGACGGGATCTATATTATTGAAATGTGTGAAGAAACGGTACGAAAGAGTGACAGACCAATAGTCTGTTTGTCACCCCGCTCTCGAAATACAAAAAATCTCTTTATGGGATTTTCTAGTATCGTCTACGTAACCGGCCTTTAAAACAGCACTGCCGAAAAGAGTTTCTCGACTATTGACCTCTCTCTCTCTCACAGCTTAAAAAAGCTGTTCGCGTGTCTGTGTACGTAGCTTAAGGGTGCCCAATATAGAGGTGGAGAAACATCGGTGTTTGCGATAAATAAAAAACATCGATGAAAAAAACATCGAGTTTTTTTTAATGTTTTTTTATGTTTTATCGATGTTTTCAAGAAAAAAGGAAAAAAAATTCCTTTCAATCAATTAAAAATGTGGTCCCTTTCTTTAGTGACGTGACTAATACGTCAATGTTTCTCCACAAAACATCGATGTTCCCAATCATTTTAAAAACATCGATGTATCGATTTTTCTCCACCTCTAGCCCAGTACGATGCATTTATCGCATTATATCCGATACCCAAAGGGTATTAAAACTTCGTAACACCAAGAATTGGGGTGACCGTTTATGGTATTTTTTACAATGTAAAAACCGGTCTCGCTGTCCATGAACGAACTATTTTGTTCAGAATTTTATTTAATTATATCATTAACATGGTGTCGAACTAAATTAAGTTAAATTTTTAACAATATAATGCGTTTATGGACAGCGAGAGCGTTTTTTACACTGTAAAAAATCCCATAAACGGTCACCCTGCCGAGAATGTATGTTCAAGATGAAAAAAAATACCTAAACGGTTCTAGCTATAAACATTTTTAATTTAAACCTAATTTTCTGCCTACAATTTATTGGCAACAAATTTCAGCGATCTGTCAAGTCGTTTATTTTGTATTGATTTTTAAATTCTGTGTGTTCGCGATGCAATTGCGACATTTTTCATAGGGTACAAGGGTAGTATAAGTTAGTGCCATCCGATAATGTATGTAACATGCAGAAGAAGAAAACTCCGACCCTATAAAGTATATACATATATTCTTGATCAACGTCACCAGCTATTCGATTTGGCCATGTCCATCTGTCCTTCTGTCCGTCCGTCCGTCCGTCCGTGTTGGTAAACAGATCTCAGAGACTATAAAAGCTAGAAATACCAAATTTGGTGACAACACTGTAATCTGTTGCACGCAGATCAAGTTTGTTTTAAAAATTTAACACGCCAACTCCCTCCCCGGAAATTGCTAAAAAATTTAATTATTGGCTTAAAGTAAATAGACAAAATAAATAAGTAGGAATTTGCGGATGTTTTTTGAAAATTTGAGTAAAATCGGATGATAAACAGTCAGTTATTAAACAATAAAGTTTCTGTGTATGCTTCTTCTTCTTCTTCTGAGCGACCACAAAAAGGCAGTAGCGAACAAAGGTATTGCGTGTTTTTTAACTGAATGCGTTATGCTTTCTTACTTGTTTTTGCTGGAGTAATTATATGATTTTTTTTTTTTTTTTCAGCAAACTACGCCTGACGGTTTATAGAGTTTTGGCATTATGGTGCATGACCTTGAAGGAAGGAAGCCATTGCGAAATTATATCAGAGGCTGTTATAAAAGAAATAATGAATGACTTGGTATTTCAGCCCCAAAATTCTTCGCTTGCGGTAAATATAGTAAAATAAAAACTATTCAATTTTAATACTTTATTTCCTGTCCTTAGCCAATCAAGCGTGACAAACAGCATCTTGAAGAAATATTTCTTATGTTAGGCGTCTCAATCGGAAATAAAAATGATAGCTTGCTTCGTCAGCAAGCTCTTTTTTGCCTGCAGCAATTACTATCATCATCTGGACACATGATAAAGACTTCTATTTTAAAGGAAAGTATACTTTTTTTTGTTTTAATTCTAGTTGATTATTTTACAAAATATTCCTTACAGAACGTGCACAATAGTCTATTGGGAATAAGTATTCAAATACACTCAAAACAGATGACAAGGGAAGATTTAAGTACCCTTCTGTATACGCGTTTGGAAGTATACAAATTACTCATATTTTTATTAAAATCGCGGAATCATGGATGGATTGCACCTGTGGAAACAATGATAAGCCTTATGGGCGCATTTCGTTTATGCGACAACAGCATTGAATTTAGACAAAATTCAAACTTTGAAGCTCTAGAGAAAATGCTTCATTCCCATAAGAGCAATATTTACTTTGAACAAAGCTTTACAGATATTCAGTTCTTGAATGTAGGCCATGAAAATGTAAGATTATCAAGATTGTCAATCGACGTACAAACGCCGTCAGACATGTACAGCCAGAGAAACGATAATCAATTACCTCTAAAACAAAACGAAGAGGAGGAACAGAGAGATAATCTTTCTCAAGTTAGCAGTAACGTACTGCTGGATTCCCATTGTAGTTCAAATGCGAATTTAAACAAAATAAATGAACAAGAACATAATAAAATGGAACGTGCCAATGTTTCATTAAATAAATCGATAATTCTTGGAGATGGTTTTGGAAATGGCTCCAAACTAATTACTACGAAAGAAAATAAAATAATATTACCGCCATTGAACAATGAAAAGGTAAATGATGAAGAAAATATTAAAGATAGCTGTCTGACTTTTGAAAAGAACCACTTAAAGGAAATGGAGAAAGACGAAATTTCTCCCACATCAGTTAGAAATCTAGGAAACGATGAGATTTTGATTGCAGAATTGGAAGCAGCATTCATTAGTGAACTAAAATAATATATACATTTTTCTAAAAAGAATTCGTTGGATTTTATTTTATAATAAACAAAAAACTATACAGAAATAAAGGCTTATAATTATGTTTTGATATGGATAATAAATATTGCGAAGTGTCGAGCTGGGTAGTCACGTTGGATTGTCGGCCTAAACTCTCTCTATTCGTGGTGGGATTTTTGGAAACCATTCGCCTCTTATAGACAAATAAATAAATAACATAATCATAAAGTTCGTCTGTTCATACTGCTGGCTGTGTTTCGACCATTTGTCTGTCCCTTCGCATTATCGCTCTACCTAGTAGAGGTGGAGACATTGAAGTTTTTCGATGTTTTAAGGTTGTTTTTTTTAAACATCAATGTTTTCAAGAAAGAAAAAAACAAAACAAAATAAAATGCTTTAAAATGCTTTAATAAATTAAAATTTGCTTCCCTTTAGTGATGTGACAAAAACATCGATGTTCCCAAACATTTTAAAAACATGCATCGATCATCGATGTTTCTCAACCTCTACTACTAGCGCTAAACCCTTAAGCTACGTACTCAGACACGCGAAAAGTGTTCCTAAGCATTGGTCAATTGTAAAATAATGCTTTTCAGAGACGCGACAACTGGTCATGGACGAGCAGGGGATGAAGATAGCATGTCCATAATTTTTTTAATTGTGATTTTGGCCCGTTTCTATTGCTCCAACAGTGGCAGTAGCAGCAGCTGCAGTGCCAGGAGCAGCTCGACCTCGTCGGCGGCATCGGGAGCTGGCCCCGCGGCTTTGGAAATAATAATTTAAGTAATTTGTTCGTTTGATTTGCTTATTTCCCTGTGAAATAACATATTTTAAGACTTTATTTCGTTTTAATATTTTTTATTTTTTCTATTTTATGGTCAAGATCCCACATAATTTGATCTTTTTTAATTATATTGTAAATAAAATAATGTTTCCCCGCTGGAAAATCCCGTCTTGTCTCCTATTGTCTGTATCAATTTCCCAAGGGTCGCGCGGTATTATCAAATATTTCCTTTCTCTCGCCCCACCCTTGCGAAGACTCATCCGATTTCAAATATCTAGCGCGATGTTCATTCTAGTATTTCTCTTAGCTCATCTGCGTACCTACCTTGCAAAGAGGGGCCTAAAAAGTGAAAAAGTATTTATGTCTCGCTCGCACTCATGTGCTTGAGTACGTAGCTTTTCCCGCAAATATAAAATAAAGTTTTTCGATTGTATTCTTATAGCCCTGTTTCACGGCAACATATTTTCCAAAATTAAATGCTCCACCTACATTCTTGGGCGACGGCGACCTTCAAAGCGCGGCCGAAAGCTGTAGTTTCAGGCTTTCTTTTGCGACGTTTGGACGACTACCACCATGTCCTCTTCAAATTTAGGCCCCGTTTCCACTACAGTTGCTTTTCCAATTCTGCTTTTTGGCCAAAAAGTAACTTTTTTCCTGTGTATAAGCAAAGAGTATAAATGTATAGAGAGGACATCTCATACAAAAAAATCTGTTCTATGGCGGGTTCCAGCGGTAGAACCCGCGTTTCAGCCGTGGAACCCGCAATGCTCGATTCTAGTTCAAATCTGGTCGGCCGGTGCCTGCTTGCCGTTTAGCCCAGTGGATAAGGGATCGGACTGTCAGTCTAAGGGGCATGGGTTCGAGTCCCACTTAGACTTTCGATTTTTTTATTATTTTTTTTTTTGCTTTTTCTTTATATGTAATTTATTTATAATCAACTATGATTTTTTTATGTTTATTCGATTTTTATGAAGTTTTTCGAAGTTTTTTTAAATTTTAAGTTGTTTTTGTGTATTTTCTAGATGTTGGATTTTTGTTGTTTATGTATATTTGTACATGTATGGATGTACTTTATAAGTTTCTTCTTGTTTTTTAACTTTTTTCTGTTTTACATTTTTTTTGTTTCTAGGGCTTTTATGTGTTTACTTCTTATAAATAAAATTAAGAAAAATATGTTCATTGTTTTTAGCAAAAAAAAAGAAAACTAAAATCAAAATTTAAGTCGAGGGATAAGTTCTTTTAATTGTAATTTTTATTTTATTTTGTAAATGTTTTTATAATTTTTTTTTCGTTTTTTAGTGTATGATAAAGTTATCGTTTTATGTTTTTAATTGTTGTTTTGGAATAAAGTTTTAGGTTAAATAAAATTGAATAAACTCATACAAAAGAAGATATTGAAAAAGCTTTTCATATTTGACATATATTTTAAAAAGGTTATTAACGCCCTTTAAAACTATTTTGATATTATAAGCCCGTTCCCCCTTTTTTTTTAGCAAGGAAACGTTATTTGTTCAATAATACTTTTTAATCATTAAGACTTATTTAACTAAAATAATAATTAAAAAAAAACAAAAACGTTAAATTTAAACTAAAAAAAAAAAAAAAAAAAAGACGCCCTGGCGAGGAATCGATCCCTCGTTGACATCGCTGACCAACGCTTTAAGCAACACGACTATGGACTTAGTTACAAATGCAGTGGAAAAAAACCTTTTTGGACTTTTAAAGTCTTTCGGCTCTCGCTTAATCAAAATCAAATATGAAATTTGGTCTGAAATGTGTTGCCGGCGTTGGCTCACACATACACACAAAACCCACATACACTTATGCATTTTGTGTATAAACGAAATCTAAAAATAGAACACAAGCAAATGCCCCCCTTTTCCCCGCGCCAACAAGCGTACAGCAGGCAAAGCTGCCCAGATGCACTCTCTATATACATTTATACTCTTTGGTATAAGGTATTGTGACGACCCTAAAGAGCCGTCACAGCTAGGATCTGTGCTACGGAGGGAAAAACCTTGACATTATGTTTTGTTATTAAATTTAAGTTGTTAAGTAGTAGGTTAAGTTGTTAAACAGTAAATATAAGTCATGAGCTAAGGAAACAGATAGTTGTAACATATCGAGGGAAGGGGACATAGAAGGGGGAAAGAGAAAGAATCAGGGCAAGCCAGACCACGCATAGGTGCCGATCTCAACACCGGCCAGATATACATGAGAGAGGGAGAGAGAAAATGCCCAAGTTTCACGGTCACGGCCACTACCGAAAACTCCCACACATACACACGATAAGCCAGAGAGCCCGATGCCTACCGTGCTACTGATAGTGCTGTCGCGAGCCACCCGAAGGGGGTGAGAGAGAGAGAACATTGGCACGGCCACGGCCACGACAGAAAATTCCCGTACATACAAGACAAGCCAGAGAGCCCACGGCTGACCGCGCCGCTGACTGCGCTGCCGCGAGTCGCCCGAAAGGGGAAAGCGAGAGAGGGGAGATGTCCGCGGTCACGGCGCCAGCCGAAAATCTCTGCAGGTGCATGACAAGCCGCGATCTCAACGCCGGCAGCGCTGCCGCGAGCCGAACGACGTGGTGAACGAGACATGCAAACGACGTTCTGCACACGAAGGCCGGCTGAGAGAGAACGAGAGGGGAATAGGTCCAAAAGGGACCGCGCTCTGTCAGCAACGCCGTATACAGAAGAAGAGAGGCTGGAAACGAGGAGAGAGAGAGGGGACGCGATCGTGCGGCTGCAGTCGCACCTCAAAGAACCCAAGCTCGGCGCTCTCTCGCTGCCGCCCGAAAGTTATTGGAAGTTCGGGAAGGCGGCAGAGGAGGGCAATTGAAGGGAACGAGAATTAGAAGAAGGGCACTTGTCGGAGAACCACAAAAGTAAAAGGAAGCAAATTTTCGAAGTGACGCAGAGTAACCAAGTGACCACCCACGTGTACCGAGTAGAACTGGGTCAACTGAAAACGTTGAAAGTGAAGCTTATAATTAATAACGCGGGAAGCTAACGAACTGAGTGTTAGAAGCGGAGAACCAGAGTGTAAAAAAAAATAAGAAGGAGTATAGATAAAAGACGAGGATAGCGGGTAAGCGAGATAGCAAGAACTGGTGCAGAAGGATAAAGAAAACCATGAAAAGTGTATAAATGAAAATTAAACGAAACAAAAAAATCATAACGAGAAAGAAAGAAATACGAATAAAATTGGAAATTAATATTGGAAAAAAATCGTGTGCATAATCTAACGGAATATTAGGTCGAAAGTCGGCGGCTGCCGACTGAGGGTAAGCATGCAACGAACATCTTAACCAAGACTTATAATA